>BSAI01000073.1:26559742-26641192 GCA_036245035.1 Adrianichthys oophorus | reverse complement strand
GGGCAAAATTGTGTTTCGTATTTGTCCTCCTGATACTTTTTATGTATAAAAAACACTCCTGCATACTAATAAGCTGCGTACAAGGTACTTTAACAATACTTGTTTTTCTAAGTTCACTGTTCATTTATTAAAAAAGAAATGTCATTTTTACCAAACATGTTTGATATCCAGGCAGCTGTGGGATGGGTCTGTTGGGGACAGACTAGGACCGTGAGAACTGGGTTGAGTTCATCCACAAGCTCTCAATAATGCTCTGGGTTTGTTTGCTGTAAAGAAGACAGGGAGAAAATTGTTAGATTTGGTCAGTCTCAGCATGCGCAGCTTGACGTTGCTAAAGATAACAGCATGAGAAAACTTTTCATACGCATACCTCAGTCCAAACCTACAGGGAATGATTCATTTGATTGAGAATAGTCAACATTTCACTCCGTTGCACTTAGTTGTTTGTCTTGCATGTGTAGTCTGATACTGAAGGTTAAAAAAAGACTAAAAATAAATAAATATAGAGCTTCTTATCTTTTAACGTTTTTTTGTTTTTTTTTTGCTTGTTTCAAACCTATCCAAATCTCAGGCTTCCTTCTTGGTGGACTCAGCCGGCTGCGTGCTTCCTGTCTGATTACTGATGAGCTCTTCTTTACACATGGTTGTACATACGTGTCACTAAAGCATTTTTCTTGTCCTGCCTTTCTCTCTCCCTCTAAGGTTAAACAAGACTTCCATGTTTGCTTTATTGCAGCTGCTTTGTATAAACTATGAAAGAGCCACGGGGGAAAAGTGGATGGATGTATTTGGGATAGAAAGTTGTGCTGAAATGTACGTAATAAAGTTTGCTTTAAGACATTTTAAAAAAATCTTCCACATTTGGTTTAGCTGAGCAGAGGAAGGGATCCTCCCAGTTTTTGGACTTTGAACTGTAATATAAAAAAAACAGACTTTTTTCTGTTATCATTGACTGAAGAATTTTGTACAGATTTTTCCCCATTTTTCATTTCAGCTGGTTTTTGATACATGGTTAAACCACTGTTCTCTGTGGCTCAAAACATTTCCGGCTTGCAGTAATAAAGCGAGTAGGTTGATTCCCTTTGCAGTTGCGAGATATCTTGCATGACTGATCAGAGGGTCATGAAGACCTCAAGACTTGGGGAAGGATGGATGGTCAGGAATAGAACATCGGAGTATCAATAAAATGTTGTATGAAATGAGTACAAAAAAGAGAAAAATATCCAGTGCCAAGATGTAAAGTATTCTGTCAAATGATGTTTTTAGAAATTCCTTTTACACACATTTTCAGTCCGTGAATCACACATTTTTGGGCATCTACATTTTTGCACACTCATCCTAATCAGTCAGTAAAGATTCAAACCTAGCGCAGCAGACAGGTCAAAGGCTAGACGTCTGAGGTAAGCAGCAGCATTCATACCCCAAACATTGCACAAACACACAACTTCACTGACCGTCATCAACTGTGACGCTCACCAACTCCTTCTGTTTCTCCTACTCTGACATCACGCCTGTTTTTCTTGTTGGGTGAAGGCAATGAAAGGGAAAGACATGGTGGTGCTCACATTTTGCTACAGCTTTTACTTTGAATTGGTTTATTTCTAAAGATGTCTCTCAGTTTGATTTAAAACTATGATTAATGATGTCTTCCATCTGTCTGTTGCCTCATTCTTCATTTGTGATGAGACACTTTGTAATCAGTGGCAATGACTGATGTGAGTATTCTAAACATGCAATAAAATGCTGGTTCATATTTTTTTCTCAAATTGTTGTTTATGTCTACAAGTGATTGTGTTAGCTTCACTTTCACACTGACACATTCCTAATAAATGAAGGTATGATCAGCTTTCACAGAATTCACACCACTCTGTTGGTAATGATGAACACCTGATGACATTCAGCTAAATGAACAATTTTAAAGATGTCTTATGCAAAGAAATGTGTAGACTTGAACTAATACATCTAAATATTTCAGTAACATTATACATTAAAGTGAGAAATTTTTATGTTACATTTTTGCAGTACATAAGAGATGAAATCTTAAAGTATATTCAAACAGGGCATTTATGTTTATTATTGAAAGAAGCACACATTACAGTCTTGTATGAAGTAGCAGTGATAAAAGGCACTAGCTTGCGAAGACTTTGAAAACTTTATGAAACATTTTGCCCTAGACTTTGAAGTATTGTGATTGCAGCTACAGTGGAAAAAATGATCTAGTGAGCCTCCAGTTATGCAGGTCCTCCCATTTCAAAAGATCAAAAACTCATCTACATTTCATCTTCAATGCCCTTGTTAATGGAAGGTTTTCACTCCAGACATCACCTGAAATGACCCCATTCACTCTTTCTTTAATACGATACATCCTCCTGGATATCACATCATGATACCTCAAACTCACCTCAGACCAGATCAATGGAGGCCAGGAATCTGGAACGTGTCACTGCTGATTCCCTCCACCCGTGCTTGTTCCTATATATCTCTCCCTCTGCCCTTCATTCTCTGCTGAATCGTTGCACTACAAGCTTCCAGAGAAATCTCCAGCGGTGTTCATGCTCACTACTCAACCTGACCACCAGCTATACTGCTCAGCCTTATCCAGACGTCTTACTGCCAGCAGCTGCCTTTACATGCCCCTGCCTCTCTGCGGCTCTATTTCTTGCAAAGCCTCGTAAATCCCCGCACCTTCTCCTTTTTGGAAACCTTCCCAGAGATCCCTGGTGATTTTGAGTTGACCTATGAAATCAAGAATTAGTGACTAAGTCGCAGGATCCTGAGTTTTGCCACTCCCTCTTGGAGTTCATTTTCTCCCCACTATCGCCTCTACCTGGAGCCACACCTTCCTTGCCGTACGGAGAACTCCACTCCTCTTCCTCCTTGCAGTCATCTCTCCTCACCTCAATCTGCTGTTTATCTCCAAAGCCTGGGGGGAAGCATCTGAGTGAAAAGCTTTAATAAACCCGGTTTTCTTGCACTCCTGAGTTTGTCGTATTTTGGGTCCCTGACAACATGCCATTGTTGTGCTTGTGGTAAGTTTCTTTGTGAAGTACAGCCATAAGAAACTAACATTGTTTCTGCATTTTAAATGGTCCTGGTAAATGCTCAAATATGATTGGCTGCTGGGTGTTGATGCGCATTTATAAAAGTAGTTTTGGCCACATAGCCTAATTGTTCTATATCACTGCCATGTATGAAATAGTCCGCTTTTTGTGAATAAATAGTTCACAAAAAAGTTCTGGTCACAATGTTTTATATGTGCTGGTTCTTCGAAACAAACGTTTCCTTCATGATGTGGACAAAAACCAAGCAGTAACAGTAACAGACAGAAAAAAGCAACTTCTTTATTTGTTTGAAAAAATGATTGAGGGTATTCTATTTCTAATCCCTCGGCTAAAGGAGAACTTTCTCTCTGAACTGATGCTTTATTAAACCTATCGTGACGATCAGCACATATATATACATACATCACTTTCCTTTGCCGCTGCAATAGAGGTCTGTAACACATTGTGTTACTAGGTTGCATTACTTATCAAATAGTCTGCTTTTAGTGAAAAAGTGATCTAAAAAACCTAAACCTATAAAATCAAAAGAATAAAGTAGAAAAATCAAATATTTAGTTCTTTCGTAAGTGACCATGTTATAAGCGGGATTGTTCTCTAAAAAGTGTGCATTCAGAATCTGACGCACGCCAGGGAAGCCTGAACCGGTGGAAGACGGTTGCTTCACGGAGTGTAACTATTTATCATGAATATATATTAACGTGTTAATTTTTTTAAATTAATTGCGTGCGTTAAGTTAATGTTAGAAGTAACTTAACCACTATAGTTCTCCGTGGTTTTTGGTTGGAATAGCTCAGAAGACATTCGTTAACAGTGACACGGTAGATGCATGACGAGGTGTATTCTTCTAGATTGCAGCGTTGAAACATAGCTCAATTTGTACTCTCAAAACAGTCCTGTTCCAGTGCTCCCTCTATCTATGTTTTTATGGTCTGTGTGGTTGGTAGAACCTTCCTTCTATGCAAGGATTAGCAGGATGGAAATGTGGTCCAAAAGACCCAGGTGTGGTGACAGTCTGGCTTATAACTGTTCTTGATGTGGCTTTAAACCTTGTCCAGTGTTTTTGTTCCTCTCGTGACTAGAATCTTGGGAGAGCTGACTTCAACTCAGCAAGTCCCCTGCTATAATTTGAATCACATCAGGGTAAGAGTTGTGCTGGCTGTTAATTGTACTATGTAGCTTGGCTAAAGCTATGGTGGCACGTGCATTGGGTGGAATGTAAGCAGTTGTTACCATGACAACAGTAAACTCACAGGACAGATAAATGGGTCTGCATTTTACTGTCAAATACTCCAAGTCAGGCGAACAATGTGTGTCCGCAATCTGCATTTTTGCACCAGCTGTTGTGTATGTAGATGGACAACCTTCCTCGTTTGCTCTTACCAGAGTCAATGTTCTTGTTGAGGTGGTAAACTGAACATCCTGCTAACTCAATGACTGAGTCTTGCAAAAACTGTTTAGGCCATGTTTCTGTTATTCTGACAACAAAACACTCATAGATGCACTCATCAGCTGCAATCTGTAGCCTCATGCGTGAAAGACCTGGCGTTAGAGAAAAGAAGGCTGGGGATGGTTTCAGAGCTTGCAGTTTTAGTCATTCCAGTAGATCAGCTCTGCAGCCTCGTTTTTACTTCCTGTGTTTTCTTTTCCTCTTGGGCCTGTTATTGGGAAAAAAAACATCAATGGAGGTCCTGGAATCCTGACTGTTTCCTCAGATATATCATGGGATCATTGATAGTTTTACTTGATGGATAATATTGTCCCAAAGAGTAATCCTAAGATTCTGGTGACTATACAAAAATTGCGAACCAAAAACTGTGCTAAACAAAACATACTAAATGAAAAATCAAACGTGGAGAGCTGTAAACCGCTGTGTCCTCACGGACCGCTATTGAAAAACACGTAAATTAACATTTTCTCTATACGGGCTCACCAAGTGGTGTACGACCTTGATATTTCCTGCAGGTCACATATGTGCCCTGTACAAGTTTGCCCATTTTTTCCCGTAGACAGCCTGTCTGTCCGTACGTGCAGTTGGGGCTAAGGCTTAAAACACGAGAACATGTCTGGTGATTTGAAGATGCTGAGGTTCCCTTTAGGAGTGACTGGGATGGATCAGGAATGAGTCCATCAGAGGAACAGATCATGGTAGATGTTCTGGAGATGAATACAGGGAAGCAGATGGAGATGGTTTGGACACGTTGAGAGGAGAATCAGTGATGATGCTGAGGTTGGAGGTACCAGGAAAGAGGTGTAGAGGAAGAACAAAGGAGGATCAAGGATGTAAAGAAGGACACAAAGATGGTTGGTTTAAAAAATATTTGCAAAAAGATAAGATTATATGGAGGCAGATATATATATATTTTTTAAAAGGGAACGAAGAGGACTGAAAACAGGCTCAAAGCAGAGCAGCTCTCCAGCTTTTACTGGACCTGGCTGATCCAGATCAACAATTCATATTTTAAAGGAACAAATCTTAATATCAACAAACATGTTCCTAGAGTGAAATCTATCGTTTCTTTACTCCTCAATCCTGAGCCTTTTCAACATATTACACCTGAACACTTTGTAGAACTGAACTGGAATTTCTGCACTTCAATGTAGGAAGTCTGTGGCCAAAACTAGACTTGATGAAGTTATTGGTTCTCACAACTAATCCTGACATAATTGTTCTGTCAGAAAGCTGGTTGAAAAAGTCTGTAACTGACAGGGATATTGCTATTCAAGGCTGTAATGTCTATGATGAGCCGCTAAGGCTGGTGGAGTAGCTATCTACGTCAAGTGTAAATGTTGCTGTTCTGTAACCATATCATTTTCTAAACCCAAACAATTTGAGCTACGAGCCATCCGAGTAAATCTGATTGAATTTTTCAGATTGACTACAGTAGGTTGTTACAGGCCACCTTCAGCCGAACCAGAATCTCTCTGCTCTCTCTCTAAAAGGCTCCACAGCCTATGTGTCACAGAAATATTATTAATGGGGAATTTCAATTGGAATTGGCTTTCTCCTGTTTCTGATCAGTTTAAGGAACTGTGTTATTCACTGAACTTGACACAAATCATTAATAATGCCACCTGATTAAATCCCGTTGATTAAAACAAATCCACTTTACTGGACCTTGCACTAACTAATAAGCCCTATAAGTTTAGTTCCTCTGCTGTCTCCTGCAATGATGCTAATGATCATTGTGCTATTGCTGTAATAAGAGACAACAAAATGGCAAAATCGAAACCCTGTTTTATTTTTTAAAAGACGTTTTAAACATTTCAAACGCCATGCCTTTTTTCAAGATCTTTACAATATTGATATTTACCGCACTAAGTTAATTAACCTAAGTTAATCAAAAATGTAGAATGTGCCTGGGAGCATTTTCAAACATCTTTTTTAAACATATGTAACAAACATAGCCCTTTCAAAAAATGTAGGATTTCTGTGCAGGACAATCCCTGGGTCACAAAAGAACTTTGATGCTCAGAGAAAGAAATGCTGCCTGGACTAAAGCAAGATTAACTAACTCCAACTCTGATTGGATCACTTTTAAAAGCCTAAGAAACAGATGTAAACTAAATCTGATTTCTACTTAGATTCTATTTCAACAAATCTCAGAAATTCTACTAAATTCTGGAAGCAAATCAAAACACTAACTGGACAAAGGATTAAGTAACCACACCTGACAATCTAACTGTGAACTCTCTTGTCATAAAGCAGAAAGAGGAAATTGCAAAGCAATTCAAAAAACATTTCCTTCAGTTGGCTCGGTCCCTCTATCATCTCTGCCATTGTCTTGTCATTCTGATCCTCTGCCTCCAACTTCTATAACTCCTGCAACCAAATTTGTCATCCAACCAATTTCCATTTCAAAGTTACTAGAGTCCCTAAAAGCTTTGAAAAAAAATCTCCCATCCAGATGACCTAGACTCCTACTTCTTAAGACTTGCAACTGATTTTATGGTCGTACCCATTTCCCATATTTTTAATTTAAGTCTTCAGTCAAACATAATTCCTGAAGTTTGGAAAGCAGCTCATGTTCTCTCTCTTCTGAAAGGTGGAGATCATTCTGAGCTAAACAACTACAGACCATCTCCAAATGATCTGTTCTTGCAAAAATTCTTGAATCCCAAATAAATTGTCACTGAAAACTCTTTTTAGCATCTAACTCGGTTCTATGTGAAGCTCCGTCAGGTTTCAGGGCAGGCCGCAGTACTGTTACAGCTGCCGTATCTGTAACAAATGATATGATCAATGCCCTGGACAAAAAAAAATGCTCGCCGTGCAGCCTTATTTGTGGATTTATCAAAGCCCTTTGATTCTGTTGACCACCAGCTTTTAATACAAAGGCTAAGTCTTATTGGTCTAGGTGATTCTGCTATTGAGCGGTTCAGAAATGATGTCTCACAGAGAACCCAGTGTGGGATTGTTGAAGATGCAAAATCAGACTTCATGAACATCAATCATGCAGTTCCACAGGGGTCCATTTGGCTCCTGTCCTTTTCACCACATTCATTAATGACCTGGGTAGTCAAAAATGGCCAAATTACCAGAGTTACCAAATGTTAAATTCCATCTTTATGCAGATGATACCATCATTTATATAGCTGCTTCTTCTATCAGTCATGCCGTAAATGAGCTTCAAAAAGCCTTCCATCAACTTCAGCATTGTCTTCATAACTTGCAGTTGATCTGAAATGAAAAAAGACCATATTCTTACATTGGAAGGGGTGGACACTGGAAAAGTATCCTCCTATAAATATCTAGGTGTGTGGACTGATGTCAAACTGCCTTTAACCTCTCACACTGACCACTTACAAAAAAAGTTAAAGGCATTTCTGGGTTTCTACAACAGGAACAAATCTTTTCTGAACCTGGAAGTGAGGAAAAGACTTGTTCAGAGCACCTTCCTCCCAGTTCTGGACTATGGGGACATTCTTTACATGAACGCTGCCTCTTCAACTCTCCGTAGTCTGGACACAGTTTATCACAGTGCCCTCCGTTTGATCACAAACTCCGCTTACAGAGCTCACTACTGGTAACTGTACTCGCTGCTCTCTCAAAGTCAGGCGACAGAGACACGGCTAATCTGCACCTATACGGCCATTGTTGGTAAATTGCCTCAATACCTATGCCGTCTTCTATCGCCTGCTATCAGCATATGTAACTCTTCACTCACATTACTTCTCTCTGTTCCCAGATTCCACACAGAACTAGGAAAACAGCCTTTTCTTGTGATGATGCTTTTTGACCCAGGTCTCCCTTAAAAAGATATCTAATGTCAATGGGATTTCCTGGTAATATAAAGGTTAAGTAAAACAAAAACTTCTACTTAAATGGAGCTGAAACTTACAACACTGTTATATTTAACAAACTGCTGTTTGAGGTTAATGACTTTTTTCTCATTTTTTTCTGGCAAAGGTAATAAACATTCTTGTCTGTTTAAATTTAGAAGATCTGATATTTTTGAGGACCAACATTTATTTCTATCTTTCTTTGCTGACTGTGAATTTAAAGAATGAAAAATTCTTCTTTCGCTCGCAATTCAGAGTAATGTCGACGGGGACGATGCAGAGCAATGCAGAGGTTCCAGCGGGCAGTTCAAACTTCTGAAGTTTAAAACGGATAGAAAAAGCACTAGACTGAAGCTGTAACACAAAGAAGCAGCTGAAGATTCAGTACCAGCAGCAGGGCGACCAGGTCTCAACCAGCACCAGCGACACCGAGTGGCAGTGGACCCTGAAGCTGGAGCAGATGCAGCCTGACTGGCTCAGGCCTACAAGGAGCAGCGGGGCTTCCTCGGCCTCTATGACAACCTACAGGCAGGACACAAAAGAGAGATGCCAGGCGGCAGAGCAGGTGGAAAGGGCAAAGAAATGGCCACATCAGATGACTTGGAAGAGATCAAATGATCTCTGGATTTTATGTCAGGTAAGCTGACAAAACTAAGATCCCAACAGGAGTGAATGATTGGACAGATGGAAGAAGTTAAAGCATTAAAATTACTGTTAATAGAAAAAGACAAAAAGATAGCTACTCTAGAGCAAAGAGGGGATGAACTTGAGCAATACACAAGAAGAGAAGACCTAGGTTAGAAACTTGTCACAAAACCTATGCAGCAGCAAATCACACACTGACTCAACAGAAGATGCTCCTGAAGAACAAAAAACACTTGAACAACAAGTTATTAGTTTCCTACACAGCAAGAATATGAATGTACACAATGAAGCCATTTCTATCTGTCACTCATTACCCAAGAAATTAGATAAAGCAAAACCGACTATCATCATGACCAGTAGAAAAGTGAGAAATAATGTACTACAACAAGCAAAAAATCTGAGAGGGTCTAATGTGTACATAAACAAGCATCTGACAAAAAAAAAAAAAAATGGCTCAATTGCCAGAGAGGCAAGGATATTAAAGAAACAGAAGAAAATTGTGTCTACATGGACCAGGAATGGGAACGTGTGGATTAAAGAAAAAGAAGGGACACAAGCCAAATGATTAAAGACTTAAAGGATCTAGAAAAGCTTAGCAATTGAAGAAATATGAAGAAAAGTGGCACTGACAATCAAAAATGGATCTTGGAAACTTAAGTGTGTCAAAGACTAGTAATGACTGTAAACTCTATGTATAGCCTGGGGCTATGTCCTTTGATAAGTAAACCAACTAGAATCACTGCACAAAGTGCAACAATTATAGACAATATATTCACAAATGTTTCAAAAGATCTGGGAAAAAGTGGCAAAGACTGACTGATGTCAGCGAACAACACTGAATGAACACTTTATGAAACCACAACCCAAAGCAGAATTATGAAGCAGGGACAGATCCCAAAAAGTGTTGGAAGCATTAAAAAGAGATTTACAACTACAAAGTTAGAACAATGTGTACATAAACGATGTAAATAATGCCTATAGTTTCTTTATAGACATAATTAACGGCTTATACAAATAAAAAATGTACACTTAAAAAACTAAGTATTAAAAAACATGGATGACAAAAGGATAACAGATTGCCTGTAAAAAAAAAAGAAGAATCTATACAAAAAATATTTAAAATTAAGAACTACAGAAGCCGATGACAGGTATAAAATATACAAAAACAAATTGATTTTTATAATCAGAAGACAATAAAAAGTACTACATTAAATTTTTAGAGGAAAATAGAAGCAACATCAAAACAACATGGGGAATTATAAACGGGGTGTTGGAAAACTCCCAAACTATTTTGAAAAGGGTGCTATTGATTTATATGATACAAAGGATTTAGCTGAAGAACGTAACAATCGTTTTGTTAGTGTTGGACCAAACTTAGCCGAAAATATTGCAACCAATGAGGATCATGAAGCAGGTGAAAATATTAAAGATAATGCAAATAGCATGTTTTTAAAGGCAGTCAAAAAAGAAGAAATAAGGAACAGTAAAGAAATCAGTGAACAAGAGATTGACTGATTGTGACAATTTGGATATGAATTTAATAAAAAAATATTATATAATTTGTATATGTATATAATCAATTAATTATTATATAATGTATTAATATAATATATTAATATCATATATGTAATTTGTCATTTTTGACAGGAACGTTTTCTGATAGGATCACATTTGCAAAGATCATGGCTATGAATAAAAGTGGAAACAAACCCACTCTATCTAATTACAGATCAATATCCCTGTTACCACAATTTTCCAATTTTTGGGAAAAATTATTTGTGACCAGATTGGAAAAATTCCTACACAAAGAAAATATCTTCAACAATAGTAAGTGTGGGTTTAGAGCAAATCACTCCACAACAATGGCACTGATGGATTTAACTGAAGAAATATGCACAACAGTTGACAAAAACACAATCTCATCAGAATTTTTATCAACCTTTAAAAAAGCATTTGACACCATAAACCACAACCTTTTACTGAAAAAAATGTGTAAATATGGCATCAGAGTAGTCACCCATCAATGAGTAACCAGTTATTTAACGGACAGAAAACAGTTTGTACAAATAAAAGACATAAAATTCACATTAAGCTTCATAACATGTGGGGTACCCCAAGGGTTAGTCTTGGGTCCTTAACTGTTCTACATTTACATTAATTGTATTGCCAGATATTTACTAAAATGCATTTTGTTTGCTGATGACTCTACACTTTACCATGTGGGTGATTACATAAAACAAACGGAAGAGTCAATTCAAACGGAGTTGGAAAAATGAAAAAAAAAATGGTTTGACACAAATAAACTATAAATTAACTGTGAAAAAACATATTTCATGATATTTAGCAATCACAATATAAATACCAATATCTCATTTGAAATCGTGGGCATTCTAATCAAACAAGTGAAGGAAATCAAGTTTTTAGAAGTAATTATAGATGAAAAATTACACTGGAAATCACATGTCAACTCCATTAAAACAAAAATATCAAAAATACGAGCATTGTTGTATAGGGTTAAATGGTCATTGGATAAAAAATCCTCATACCTCACATATAACTCATTGATTTTTCCATATCTGATGTACTATATAGAGATTTGAGGAAAAGCAAAAAAGACATCTATAAATGCTATATTTATACTACAGAAACTAGCAATAAGAATAATCACAGGAAGTATCAATCCAGACCCATCCACCCCACTATTTATAGAGCTGAAAATAAGACTTAGTAGATCATTAAAACTAATGTATAAAGCACATTACGGAAGTCCACATAACATGCAAAAAACGTTTGAAAAGAGAAAGAGCAATTCCAGCCTAAAAGGACATTTTCAAAGGAGATTTTCAAAACTAACAAATTCAGAACAAAAATGAAGGAAAAAAGTTTCAGTGCAGGGTATCAGATTATGGAATAATCTTGAGAAATCAATAAAAGATTCCAACTCAATTATTACATTAAAAAAACAGAAAAAACAAATGCTCAGACAATATGAATTAGAAGACTATTGAGAAAAGAAAAAAAATCGGAGACATTTGGTGTATTTTCTTTGTTTGTTTCTTGTCGTTGCTTTTGATGTTTGCTTTGTGTTTGATTTTTAATTTTTTTTTGAGCTTTTGTTGCTTTTGCCAGCCAGTTGACATATTTATGCTGTATTACAAAGAAACAGATTTGGTTAAAATAGCTTGATTGGTTTTCCTAAATGGGGCAGAGATAATAAGTTTTCTTCTTTCCCTCCCCTTTCATTTTCACCAAAAAACAAAATTTGATGTTGCGTATTATTTATTGTTGTGTGCTATGAAAATTAGATAAATAAAAATAATATTAAAATAAGGTAAGCGCACCTTAACCTATTCACATAAGCACTTTAATCTAACAGTCAGATTTGGCTAGCTTCCAGTCATGTCGTGAAGCAATTAGCAATCCTGTAGTGTTAATTATTGATAGTTTGATGTAAAAATGTGTTTATGAACACGGGCTGCAGGCGTTGGTATGCAATAAACCTGCTTGTCATTAGATTCAAATTATTTGTCTGTTTTGGATATTGTAAACCAGCCCTTACCACATCAGTTAGATTGACACTGTACTGCTTGGTTTATTCTGTAATTAAAACATGTTCTGTTAATTAAATGATGACCACTTTATTCCAGGGCCCTTGTGTTTGGGGTCCTCAGCAGCTCACTATTTGGATCATGAGTTGCCAGACGCTTCCCTAATCAGCCCTTGTTTTGTTTCAATTACTGCCTCCTTTTCAAAAGCCATGCCTCACTGCCCCCACTCCAACACACATACACAACACACACATCCACACACGCATGCACGCACACACACAC
The DNA here is from genome assembly GCA_036245035.1 of Adrianichthys oophorus. Lineage (NCBI taxonomy): Eukaryota > Metazoa > Chordata > Actinopteri > Beloniformes > Adrianichthyidae > Adrianichthys > Adrianichthys oophorus. The sequence goes on along the minus strand of BSAI01000073.1, from coordinate 26,628,375 downwards.
ACAGATACACAATAATAGCATGGGGCCTGCTTCACTGCCAACACCAACACAGTAATCAGTGATTCTCAGCTGGCCAAGCTTTTTTCTCTATTAAAAAGCACCTCTAGGTTTCAAAGAGTATAAGCAATTAAAATAAGAACTAAAGGAAGATGAAAGTACAATGGTATTTATCACATCAGTTAGCAGACTTTGTGTGTAGAGCCAGTGGTAATTACACTCATTGAGTGAATATCTCAGATGTTCCATCTCTTTGAGAAGGACTATTAATGGGGAAACACTGGATTTACTGTTCGGCTTCATCACTGAAGACATCCTCCAAAACAATGTAGCTGCACAAATGACAAAGAACTCTTAAAAGGCCTCGAGCCAACGTGAGCTGTTAGTGACAGAGCAACTTTAACATTTTCTTTCAAAACTACCAACTAAACTTTACCTACTTAAGCTTTGGTTAAAAAAAGGAAATATTTTTTGTATTTGTATATTTACTTTGTTACATTTCTAAGAGGATAATTAGATAAAAATGTGTTAACAACACTCATCTTTGTGTTTACACAGGATACAGGAACCCAAGAGGTGTTTGTTGTTGGACTTCTTTGCTCGTCATAGTTTATCCATAAAAAACACCATGTTTGAGCACAAGGGTCTCCATCAAAACAAATGGCATCAGGACACCTTCACCAGGAAAGCTTTGAATAACTTTGTAGTCGTTTCAGACAACCTTCAGCTGTGTGTCTTGGACATTCGGGTAAAGAGATGGGCAGAGCTGTCCACTCTCACTACCTGATGGTGAGTTGGATTTGTTGTCGGGGAAGGAGGCTGGAAAGACTTTGTAGACCCAAACGTACTGTGAGGCCCTACTGAGAACGTCTGGCTGAGCCCTCCATCAGGGAAGTCTTTAACTCCCACATCCAGGAGAGCTTCAAAGAGATACAGAAGGAGGCTGGTGACATTGAGTCTGAATGGACCATGTTCTCCACCTCCATTGTCTCTGCTGCTGTTCGGAGCTGTGGTTGCAAAGACTCTGGTACCTGTCGTGGCGGCAACCCCTAAACCCGGTGGTGGACACCAGAAGTAAGGGATGCCATCAAGCTTAAGAAGGAGTCCTATTGGCTGGCTTGTTGGACTCCAGAGGCAGCTGACAGGTATCGGCAATCTAAGCGAGCTGCAGCCCGGGATGTTGTGGAGGCAAAAACTCAGTCCTGGGAGGAGTTCGGTTGAGGCCATGGAGAAGGACTATCAGTTGGCCTCAAAGAGGTTCTGGCAAACCATCCGGTGCCTCAGAAGGGGGAAACAGTTTTCTGCAGGCACAGTTTTCAGGGCAGGTGGGCACTGAAACATGCCTTCTCTTGTTGAAGCAGATGCTGAGGACTTTGCGGTGGAGAAGTCCATCCTCCAAGCGGAAGTCACTGAAGTAGTCAGTGAGCTCCTCGGTGGCAAAGAAATGGAGATAACAATGGTGAGCTAATTAACATAATCCAGTGATAATCATGTTACTGCTTACCTCAGAACATTTGAGAGACATATGTCATGCCGGCTCAGACATCTGCGTCAGTTGTTGGAACCGTGATGGAAAGTGGACTACTGGACGGAAATGACTGAGAGAAGATAACAAGGTTCTGTTGGAATGCTACTATTCAAGTAATCCTACTCCGAGGGGTTACATGCAGAGAATGTGGAGTGAAGAAATAATCTGAAACCCACAATCAAGGGTAACTGCCAAACAGGTCAGGTCAGTTACATCAACTATGATGGTTGAGTGAAGTACCACCTGAGAATCTCCTGAAAACTGTGCTGCGAGTGGCACCAAGAAACTAAGTGATGCATTGAGGGCAATTTCTAACACAATAATCACAGAAACCAATGAACAGATTTACTGGTTTGCTTGGCCAAGTGCAACCATGGGAGAAAACAATGTCCACCATGGAAGCAACGGTTGAAGGCTAAGATCAAGAAAACTCAGAGGGAAGTGAGTTAGATGGCAGAGGTGCAATGAAAAGGCAAGTACCTTAGAGAATTAGCCAAATTCCCATACCAGAAACACTAGAAACTGCCAAACAAAGAATCCTTGCCTTGAGCAGCCGCCTAAAAAGGTGCACAAGAGACAATAAAGCCAGACGGATAAACAGGCTGTATGCTACTCTGTAAACCTGCAAAAGTGTACACTCAGTGGCAGGGCTGAAACAGCAGAGCCGACCCACCAAGGCTTGAAACTGAACTGTACTGGAAAAATAGATGGGAGAAAGAGAAAGCACATAACAGCAATGCACAATGGCTGGTCTCTCTGAGAAAAGAGCACAGCAACCTCCCTGAACATTCATTCATTCATTCATTTTCCAAACCGCTTTATCCCTTTCGGGGTCACGGGGTTGCCGGAGCCTAACCTGGCTACTCATGGGTGAAGGCAGGGGACAGCCCTGTACTGGTCGCCAGTCTGTCGCAGGGGCCTCCTTGAACAGAATCTAGTAATCATCATAGTGGCAGACATCCAAGCAAGAGCTTCAGGCATGAATAACGGGACAGCACTGGGCCCTGACATGATACATGCACACTGGCTTAAGAAACTCACTGCACTCCATGAGCGCCTGGGGGAAAAAAAACCAGCTACTAAGAGATGGGGCTTACCCTGAAAGGCTAGTGGAAGGGTGAACGATCCTGATCCAGAAGGATCCCTCAAAGGGTGCAGTCCCATCCAACTACCAGCCAATAACCTGTCTCTCCACAACATGGAAGGTCACGTCAGGCATCATTCCTACCAAAATACATCGGCATATGGATCAGTTCATGATCAACTCACAGAAGGGCATTGGTAGAGATTCCAGAGGAGCCAAACACCAACTCCTGGTTGACAGAACAGTTGCTCAAGACTGCAGGTCATGACACATTGACCTGTGGACAGCCTGGATTGACTAAGAGAAAGCCTATGACTCAATGCTACACACGTGGATCACTGAATGCTTGCAGCTGTACAACATCAACAGGACTCTTAAGAGACTTCATTGGAAACTCAATGAAGTTGTGGAAAACCACCCTTGAAACCAATGGCAAGCCATCTACACAAGTGTCCATAAAATGTGGCATAAACCAAGCAGACGTTCTATCCTCACTGCTGTTTTGCATAGGTCTGAACCCCCTCAGCCAAATAATCAACAAGACTGCCTGTGGATACCAACTCAGAAATGGTTGACATCAAGCTATATTCTAAGAGCGAGAGCGACATTGACTCCCTAATCCACATCACCAAGATCTACAGTACTGACATTGGGATGTCATTCGGGCTTGAGGAATACAGTTGAATGGTGGGGGGACAGTTACAAGTACCTTGGAAATTCCCCACAGGCAAATGGCAATGGAGCAGGCAACAAGGAAAGCCGCAACAACCAAATACCTCCAACGAGTAAACAAGTCCTGAGAAGCCAGCTCAATGGCAAGAACAAGACCCGAGCAATAAACAGTTACGCACCGCCAGTCATCAGATACCCTGCAGGAGTAATCACATGGCCTAAGGAAGAGATATAGACCACATTTGTTAAGACACACAAGCTTCTCACCATACATGGAGGGTCCCATCCCAAATCCAGCACCCTGAGACTGTATGTTAGCCACAAGGAAGGAGGCCGAGGACTAGTGAGCGTGGAAGCCACTATCCAGGATGAAACATCCAAGATGCATGAATACATCAAGCTCAAGGCCCCAACTGACAGTGTGCTCTGTGAATGTCTCAGGCAATGGACAGCAGAGGATGTAGAGCTGGAGGACAGATCCTCATGGTAGGACAAGCCACCGCATGGGATGTACCACTGAACCCTAACAGAAGTGGCTGATATAAGCGACTGAAATAATCCAGTACATGACTGCAGGGTGTAAGATGCTGGCCGGGAAAGCATACATGGAGCGCCACACCCAAGTGGCTGGAATAGCATACAGGGACATGTGTGCAGAATATAGACTGGAAACTCCAAAGTCAAAATTGGAAACATCTCAGAAAGCGGTAGAGAATGAGAGAACAAAGATCCTGTAGGACTTCCAGATACAGACGGACAAGATGGTGATGGAACCAACCAGACATTGTAGTGGTGGATAAAGAACAAAGGAAAGCTGTTGTGGTGGATGTGGCAGTACCAAGTGATGGTAACATCAAGAAGAAGGAACATGAGAAACTGGAGAAATACCAGGGACTCAGAGAGGTACTGGAGAAAGCTTGGAAGGTGAAGGTTACAGTGGTGCCCGTGGTAATTAGAGCCCCCGTGCTGTAACCCCCAAACTGGAGGAGTGGTTACAGCAGATCCCTGGAAAGACCTCAGATATATCAGTCCAGAAAGCGCCATCCATCCATCCATCCATCTATAATTCATCTCTGACACTGTCACAACATTTATTTCTAATGTTATTGAGCAGATTTAATCCTCACATTACACAGCAGCTCCTGCATTCAGGGGCTGCATGGAATTTCCACACTTATGTGCTTTCATTAAGCACAAGAGCTTGATATTAGTGCATACAGGTGCGCTGGTAATTTCTAGCATTCGCTCACACTCATCTCACTCAACACACACTCACTTGTTGCTTCATGTCATTGTTACTCTTTGCAATGATGAATATTCACAAGAACACACTGATCTGTAAGAACACCCAATAAGACAAAACGTTGCACATTTTTCAAAATATGCATGTTTTTATCTGCATGACGTTTAAGAAAACTTTAAAGTACATATTTTAGTTTTAATCTTTATAGAAACAAATTGCATTCAATAAAAAAGAGTGGTCTTCTTTTTTTAAATTTAATTCAAAACACTTCCATAAAAAATGTAATCAAAAACCATTGAAAAAAATTTTGAAAAATCAGACTGTAAGCCACAAAGTTGACCGCACCCATAACGTGAGCACCCAGGAGGTCACCCATGGACTTTACTCCTTTTTGCTCAATATTGTCATCTGGATTCACTCACCATCAAAAAAATTAAACAGTTCACATGTTTATGAACTGGTCATTTATTTATTTTACATTTTTATTATTTAAATTTATGTATTTGTTATTATGAATATATATTTTCTGATTTCATTTTTTATGAATACACATTAGGCAGACAAGGACGTTTAAAGTGAGTGAGTTTAATAAAAGTAAAATCCTGTTATTTAAGCAATGAAGCACACAGTTGAACTGTCAAAAGCAAAGCATTTATTTTTGTAGAAAAAAAAAGCTTCATTTTGATTAAAAACTGTTTTTTGTAGAATAGAGACATTGAACAGCCTTTGCATTAAAAAGCTGCTCATGCTGCTTTTTGGAAAGTCAGAGGTTGTGGGAATGTTATCATCTGTGTCCGACAGAATAAAAACTGGAAAATACAATGTATGACATCCAGGTTCCCTCACAATATTCTGACCAGAGGTTCTCTTGGAACAGCCAGAGGATGTTTGTGGGGAACAAAAGAGTCCCCGGTGTGATGAGGAGAATGTGAGTTTTCTTTGTAAGCCTGGCTGTTCAATAGATGTAATAATTGTTCAGAACAGAGATGGGCTTTCGTTTTTACCAAAACAGTTGGTACCAAAACAAGCCTTTGGCTAAGAATTCATTCCAACTATAACAAGTCAAGAGACAAAGGCTTTTGTACTTTAGGTTAGATGGTGATAATAAACCACAAAATGGACATAAAGTCTTCTGAGATTCATTTTTTGAATTTGTAAAAATAAGATTGCAGAAGATATTTAAGCTTTTATCTAGTCTTAAAAATTAAAATCTCCTTAGTGGAAATGTGAATGCTCGGCACAGGTAGGTAGGTAGAGGAAGGTAGTGGAAGTGTAATATTGTAAAACACCTTCACTGGTAACTGAAACAGTTTCACTTCATTTCAATCCACTTCTGATTCCTGTTTGGGCTCGCTTCTTCCCCTATGAATTTATTTCCCCCTCCCACAACCCTTTCAAAAAAGCTATCATTTAAACATGTCATGGCTTGCATTTACCTGCAGTGAACCTTGATTGAGGCAGCCTGTGACTTTACAGTGATGCCCTTCTAATCTCTATGACTGGCATGCTAATTTCCTCGATGCTGCTATTCAAAACACAAACATGGAATGCTGGTTTTAGAACCAGGAGACCTGCTACAGTGAATTTCAAGTGCTTATTCAAATATTTCATTAAAATGTAAATTTTACAACACCGTGCATCTAGCTGTGCACAAGGCATGACTGAAAGTGTTATGAAGTTATGGAGGAATTTCTCTCTGATGCCAATTAACTAGACACAGGAGGAAGAAGAGGATTGTATGCCTAATGTTCCTACCTTGTTTTATCATGACATGACAGGACAGGAGCCAAGAATTGCATCACACGCAGCAAGAGTTTCAGGTATTGACATTTAAGTTTATTGGCCTGAACTAAAGATTAGTGCCAAAACAATAGTCTTATCTGTCAGCACAGGACAAATAAAGTCATTGAAAATGGGGTAATGTGAAAAATGCAGAAAGGGAATGGTAGCAAAACACAGTTCCTGCTGATTTGTTTTAGACATTTGTCGGCACAAAAATGTACATATCTGTATATGTGTAAGATGTATATATTATAATTAACATATAATTATTTACATATATATAACTGCAAATCTCTCAGGTTCAGAAAAACTAAGCAAAAGTCAGCTGAACTGTTGTTGAAAGGACACTGTTGATAGACCCCTGGTTCTGAATGCTGTATTCTTGCAGCAAACTGAGCTCACATGGACATGAAGTTGTTTCACTAAATAAACCAGAGCAGAACTACCCCAGAATATTGGGATTTCATGGAACAGAGAAAGGATGGATCACATACACTACAACAGCAAACTGTTTTTCTTCTCCAAAAGAATTATCATCAGATCATTGTATGTGGAGCAGACTATTTTACAAATGAAAATTATATCATATTATGAAAATTATATATTGAATTTGGAGACCTAGTTGGCTGGGAAATAATTCAAATCATGTTGAAAATAAAAACTAAGCAATTACTTAAAATACCCAAAGGCTCTTCCATTTTGGTGACAAAAATCCAGTCTGAGAGGATCAAACATGTTTATGAAACTAGCTGTGAGAACAAATGCTAAGTTAAATGTATCTCCATAAGAAGGGGTCAGATATGGAATAACTGCAGGGAAGACATGAAAAATTGTTAATCCATGAAAAAAAAAATCAAAGTGAAACATAAAAGGAGAAAAAATAAATAGATATAATGGAGACAAGATTTATTCTTATGTGATTTTACTATCTAACGTGTTCTTTTGACCATAATTGTTTGCATTGTTTTTTTCATGTAATTCTGAAAAATCTTGTGTGCATACATTTAAGTTTGGACTGAAGTGTAAAAACGGGCTTGGACTTGATAAGTTGTTAAACTTAATTTAAAACCCTTTTAAACTTTGCTTACATTCATTGTTGTACTTTGGTTTATGATTTTTTTAGCATTCAGAACAATTAATTAAATAACAATAATTGTCACATGCCCAAATGTTCTGTATCACTGCACAGGCTTCTTTAAAACAAACTTTCTGCTTCATCTTCTGCACAAAAACAAGCGGTAAGAGGGGAATTTTTTCTCTGAACTGATGCTTTATTGAACCTACCATGACAATCAGCATATATATCACTTTGCTTTGCCACTGCAGTCGAGGTCATCAACACATTCTCATGTCACTGGGACAACGGGCTGCACCACCAATCAAATAGTACACTTTTTGTGAGAAAGCAGTCTAAAAAATAACAAGAATAAGGAATGAAAAATCGATTAAAAATGTATTTCTTTTGTAAGTGACCATGTTACAAGTGGGACTGTGCTAGATGAAGTGTGCATTTTCAGAAATTGACGCACACTATGGAATCCTGAACTGTCCGATGCAAAGCAGAAGATGGCCGCTTCTGACGTGTAATTAATTGGCGTTGATGAATATCAACCCGTTAATTTTTAAAAATTAATTGCATGTTTTAATGCGTTAACATTGGCAGCCCTAATGAATATATATAGATATGTGTGTGTGTGCTTTTTTCTGATTTTGAATTCATGTGTTTGGAGAACAGGTTAAGTAGTAAAAAGTGAAATGTGTTTAATTAAAATACTGCTGAAGTGTTCCAGTGGAGGAAGAGTGTGCAGGTGGACTTTAAGATGTTTCATCATCTACATCTGCACTTTGTCTCCTAGAGAAAAGGCCAAAACTTCCACTGTAAGCCCCTCTGGCTCTGTGTAGCTTCAGGTTCTTCATACTCCACTTTCATTTCTTTATTTATGTTTTTTTAACTTGCAGGGAAACGAAGACAAAATGGTTGCAGGTGGTGATGAAAATAAGAGCCATCCATCATTATTTATTAGACATGAAAAAGATACACAATAATGAAATTTAATCTCTGAGCAGACAATTATTTCCTCATACTCATAACGAAATGCAAAAAGTGCCATGAATCCTAATATGATGTTTGCTTTTATTGGTGTATGATACAACCAGAACAAATAACATAATTTTATCAGCTCTAAAATGTGATTATTTGCACATGCTAACATTATAATACCAATCTGCTGCTGACAACACTATTATATTATTTTTCTGTGCTTAACTAGTTACAATTTGCATTAAGTTATTATGTCTCACCATCAATAAAGATTGCTTTCCAGCTTCGCATGCTGCTTTTTCAGATTCTTATTACAACTTGGTGGAAATTTCCAAAGCTTGAAGTTCGACAACCACCAGGATTGATGCTTCTGATAAAACCACTTTCACATGGGACAGGATCATGTTTTATTATTCTTTGTTTTTGCTGTGAAAGTGAGTCAGTCATTATCTTGCTCAGTCTGATTGGAATAAAAAGTGACAACAGATGTGACTACACTGCAAATGAAGAAAATAAAGACATTTTTCGTTTACCAGGAAAATGTTTTAGGACATTTGCATATAGGTGTCCTGATTTGGTTATTCTTTATGAAGGTGATTAACATTAATGACTTGGTGGCTTGATGCACTACCTGTCAGGCCACATCAGTAATTTTGCATTCTGCATGGTGAAACGTTCACGCCATGCTGAACTAATGACTGAGACAGCCTGTTTGAAATTAGACTGTGCTCCTACAAAAGTATCTCTGACATTATGAGGATGTTTTATTGATGACTCATCATTAGTGGACAGCAAGTGAGGTGTGTTTGATCCACACAGAGGATGCAGCGTAATAATAATAATGCCTTCTCAATTATTAAAGCTCCAAACCTAACCCTAAATATGTGCAGAGAATATGTACATATCTTAGTGTCTCATTTGAATTTTTGCAACAAACACACAACTTCAACCATTACATGGCTATGATAATGGCAGGTTGAGATGGGACTATTTTTAAGAATTAATGTCTTACTGCTTTTGTACAGTCCGAGATGAAGAAAATAGGATTTTCTGTTTATTCTGTTTGATTCCTGGAGTAGGCAGTATCCCCAAACACCTTCCCACAGAGAGGCAAGCAGAGCACACACTGCGTGAAGGCGTTTTCTGCACCCGAGGCTACAGGAGTGTTTGCAAGTCATTAGTGCTTTGTAAATGATATTTGCTCCCATGTGACATATCATTTGAAATGTTTTTCTAATAATGCCTGCTGATAATAAAATAAGAGGGCCCTCATGTTGTTTCATAAATTCGGTGAAGAAAGACAGAAAGAGGTGTTTCAGAACGAATAAGTGCTAAATCTATTTATTAGGAACTAAGAGTATTGCAAATGGTAGCTATGCCTGTTTGGCCACCAAAAGAAGCTGATGCAGAACTGAAAGCATTGCTGCTTTGTTCGACACAAAAGCATCTTTTAAAGTTTACTGCACCCTTTTCTTTGGGTAAATAGATTGAAACTGTTGCAGTCTTTCTTATTGACTCCTGACAAAGGACCTCCAACCCACCGTGTGACTTTCCTGCTCACTGCCGCATGGAAGAAAGGCAATTTGGCACAAGATTCAGCATGTTTGGTAAAAGAGAGCTGTACCAGTGCTCTAGCATAATTTTCTTTGTATTTTATGAAATGAACCAGTAGCTCAGAGATCAATGGGCTCCTGTGGTGAATATGAACAACCCTGCTGGGGGTTAATCCGCAACCCGCTGCCAATCTGTGGCAAGCGAAGCCTGCACCATCCCTGGATACACCAATGGTCTTTGAAATTAAAGTTGACGCCTGTAATCCAGGGAAATGGGCCCTCTACTCTCGCTTAACACAGGTTTAGTTTCACTTCAGCTGATGATAAAGGATGACAGAAATACAGAACACTATCTTCTTGCCAGGGTTGCCAATTTCTGCCAGCTTATCAAAAAACAGACTGTTAACATTTTTGTGCCTGGTCCATGAACAAAACTGTCAGTTTTCAAAAGAAAATATAGTGGATTGCAAATTAGACTGTTCTCAAGAGACAACCAATAAAATAAACGAAACTCTTTTTATAACCTTCCCAGAAATTATTGAATTTATAACATCTTGTTTAAGCGTTGTTGATAGAGCGTACTCATGTAAATCTGCCCTAGCAGGGCAGCAGGAAATTGACAGGGATCTTCAGCAGCGCTTTGCCTGTAAAGGGTGGGATTTACATGCCTAACTAGGGCTTAGCCACCCTCCCTGGAGTGTACCTGTTACTGTCTGGGTTGTGAGTACACATTTGGGTGTACTAAAGTTGCATTGCTTATTCTTAATACTTTTTCATCCCTTAATATCTGTCAGTCTCAAAAATAAACTTAACTCCACCAGGGATACTGAGAATTGGTTTATCATAAAGGCAAGAAGCTTTGGTTGTGTCCCAGTATCAAAGCCATAAAATCTTTGATATCAAAAGATGGTTGCCTTTTTTCTTCTGTTCTAATAAAACTATTTTTTGCTCAAATAGAACTGCACACAGTAGAACAAGGAATAAACAAGAACATTTTTCCTCTTTTATGTTTGTGTTTGGAAGCTGAGAACACACAAAATGTCATACTTCGACCACATAGCAGTCAAACAGGAAGAAAATCCTTTTTTGCCTTTGTTTTGTATTCCTCCCATAAACAATAATTTTAGAACTGGAGACACTGCCAGCAAAATTATGTGAGACTGACTGAGTTCATACAGGAAGTGAACCTTTTAAATAAACACATTGTTTCTAAATGAAGCCACACCCCTGTTGTTTATTGACATAGGAATGGGCTGTGTGCAAACTGGGCCAGTCCACCTCCCCATGTATCATTGAGGATCCATTTTTAAACATTGAGGAAAAAGGCAAAGATGCTCAACAGGAGCATCTGAACATATAATAGTAATACTCTGTTTTTATACTTATTCTATCCACTTTTAAGACCACTGGACTATTTGAACAGTAATTATCTTTAAGGAGTTTCAATCAGGGTTTAGGGCACATCATAGCATAGTAGCAGTTCAGCTGAAGGCAACACTGATCTCCTAATAGCTGCAGACAGTAGACTTGTGTATAAGCTTGTTCTCTTAGACCTCACTTTTGCGTTTCAGTAAAACATTGTATTTCTAGCATAATAAACATTTTATACATACGTTTCTTCCTGAGTAATGCTTTAGGTTATACTACAATATGCCTGTAATGCTAGGTCTGTTTAGAATTCAATGGCTGTTTGTCCTCATTATAATCACTGAACACTTTCTCTTTGTCAGTCATTAATATCCCCAAATGTTCCACTGTTGCAGTAACTAATTATCTTTTGCTTTGTTTGTCTCTTGTTGCAAATAGATTTTCAGGAACTTGTAAATGACAGTCCCAAAATGCAGGAAACCAGGCAACTTAAGAAAATAAGGAATGTATTCAGACTGGAAAAGTCCGTTGGGTCGGACTGAGCAGAGACACCTCCACACGATGGCCAGGGTTTACAAACTTTAACATATACAAAAAATCACCAACATTGTTATTATTGATCTACTTTTACTTATAAAGGAAGTCTGCGCTGAAGAAACATGGATAACCAGTTTTAAAAGTCTCTCTTTCTCCATGGAGATCACTGCCAGTGATGTGTTTAAATAAATTCTGCATTTAGAAATGTAATCCACCATTTAGAAAATAATTCTAAACAATATTAAATAATTACTGGACGGCTGCAATTGACGTGCTACTGCAAATTCTATTATTCTTTAGCCGCAGTGTCACATTCTCTGGGCTTACCAGCGCCCTCTGCCGTGAGACACGAGTACTGCAGTGAGGCAGAAGTACTGCAGACATCACCTAGTGTTTTTCTAATGCACATTTTTAGCGGCTAAAGAAGGTTAAATGAGTCACAAACTGGCACCAATGTAATCAGACAGTTGGAGAGGAATAGAAAAAAAGAAGTAATTAAAGATAAAATGTCTTTAAGGTTGAATGAACAAGAACAGTAAAGGCAAGGCAAGTTTCTTTGTTTCGCACATTTCGTGTACAAAGACAATTCAAAGTGCTTTACATAAAAAAGAAAAGAAAAAAGAAAACATCAAAAGTGTGATCATTAAAATAAAATTTAAAGAAAGTTAAAAAGAAGTGAATTTCAAACAAGCATAGATAAACAGTGCAGATTTAAACTTTTGAATCCAAATGAATCAAATGCAGCTCAGAACAGGTGGGTCTTTAACCTGGATTTAAATACACTGAGTGTTTCAGGTGATCTAAGGCTTTCTGGAAGTCTGTTCCAGATCTGTGGAGCATAGAAGCTGAATGCAGATTCTCCTTGTTTAGTTTTGACTCTAGGAACTGACAACAGACTGAATCCAGATGAGCGGAGAGGTCTGGCTGGTATATACTGGGTCAGGAGGTCAGTCATGTACTTTGATGATAAACCATTCAAAGCTTTCTAAACCAGTAGCATAACCTTAAAGTCTATTCTCTGGCAGAAAGGCCGCCAGTGGAAAGACCTCAGAACTGGACTGATGTGATCTACTTTTTTGCCGACCTGTCATTGGACCAGCTAATCGCTCTTACCATTAGCCTGGATAATCTCCTCTGAACTAGGAAGCCCAGCAGTGCTAAAGCAGACCTTCCCTCAATGTCTGCCAACCCATCGAGGCAGAACCAAAGCGCCACAACCGAACCCATGCAGTTGGGATCAACTCATCTCACCCTGGAAGAGAGAGGTCGGCGCACGCGCGAACATCTGTCTCTACTGTGGGCAGCCCGGTCATCTTCGGGCCTCCTGTCCCGATTGTCCTCCCAGACGATTGGGCAGGCCGGTGAATGAGACTTTTCTTACTTTTGAAATTCCTATTTCATTATGGGTTCAAGATAGACAGATTAACACCAAAACCATGATAGATTCAGGGGCAGCAGGGAATTTCATAGATTTAGCCTTCGCTCAAGCTAATCATATTCCCCTGCTTCCCTGCACTTCGTGGGTGACAGTTTCTGCCATAGATGGAGTATAGTTGGCTCTGGTCGGATCAAGTTTGTCACACAAGAAGTTCAACTCAGGAGTCAGAATGACCATCATGAGACAATTCACCTCTTCACCATTGACTCTCCGCAGTGTGCTGTCATCCTGGGGCTCCCATGGCTCGAAACTCATGATCCCACCATTCGCTGGACTGACGAACTCATCTTCACTTCGGCTGGCTGTCGTCAACATTGTTTCAGGGTTGATCCCCGGTCAGTTTCTCCTCTGAGCTGTCGAGTAACATCAACCAGACTCCATGAGAGTGACTTTGACATTACAGCCGACTCATTACCCTACCATAATGAAGACCTCCAGGAGGCCTTCAACAAACAAAATGCCACACATCTGCCCCCTCACAGACCAACTGACTGTGCCATCAAACTGCTACCTGGCACCAAGCCCACTCGGGGATGAGTCTTCCCACTTTCACAGCCTGAGACAGAAGCCATGAACACTTACATCCAGGAAGAACTGCAAAAAGGCTTCATTAGACCCTCCCCGTCTCCCGCTTCAGCAGGGTTCTTTTTTGTTAAAAAGAAGGATGGAGGTCTGCGCCCATGCATAGACTATCACAGCCTAAATTAGATCACGGTCAAGTACCGCTATCCTCTGCCTCTGGTCCCTCCAACTCTGGAACAATTGATGAGAGCACGGTTCTGCACCAAATTTGATCTCAGGAGTGCTTACAACCGTATTCGTATCTGTGACTGGGATGAGTGAAAAACGGCCTTCTCCACCACTACAGGACATTATGAGTACCTTGTAATGCCTTTTGGTCTGTGTAACGCACCCTCTGTTTTTCAGGTTTTCATAAATGACATGTTTCGTGATATGCTCAACCAATTCGTTACAGTTTACCTTGATGACATCCTAATCTACTCAGACTCCTTTAACCAGCACGTCTCTCACATTTGTCGAGTTCTCCAGTACCTCATCGACAACATCCTCTAAGTGAAGCGAGAGAATTGTGACTTCCATATAATCTCAGTATCATCTTTGGGATATGTCATCAGTGTCCAGGGGGTGGCCATGAACCAGGGCAAAGTTGATGCAGTGTAGCAGTGGCCTTGTTTCCTGGGGTTTGTAAACTTTTACAGACGCTTCATTCGAGGCTTCAGCTCCGTGACGGCTCTGCTCACCTACATGATGAAGGGTTCTTCCAAACGTCTGTTCTGGACCCCAGAAGCCGTTGGCGCATTCAAGACCGTCCAACACAGGTTTTCACAAGCTCCCATCCTCGATCACCCCGATCCCACTCTCCCATTCGTGGTCGATGTGGATGCGTCCAGTTCCGGAGTGGGAGCAGTGCTATCACAGCGACATGGTCTGCCTCCAAAACTTTTCCCATTTGCTTATTTCTCCAGGAAGCTGTCGGTTGCCAAGCAGAATTACGACGTGGGGGATCGTGAGCTGCTTGCTATGAAAGACGCCTTCTCCAAGTGGAGGCACTGGTTGGAGGGAGCATCTCAGCCCTCCACTGTCCTCACTGACCATAAAAACTTGGAGTACGTCAAAACAGCAAAGAGGTCAAATGCCCGCCAAGCTTGATGGTCTTTGATTTTCTATTGATTCAACTTTCAGATCACCTATCGACCTGGTTCTAAAAATGGAAAAGCCGACGCCCTGTCCCGCTTGCACGAAATCACTAAGGAGCACTCCAGTCACCCAGAAAACATCCTCCCGGACTCTCTGATCCTGGCCCCCACTCAATGGGACATCATGTCCAAATTGGCTGAGATCAATGACTCCAATCCACTTCCACCATCTTTTCCAGCTGACCGCACCTATGTCCCTCATTCACACTGAGGCCGCATATTACATCTGGTGCAAGACAACCTCACCCCCGGACATCCTGGTATGGCCACTACACAGACATTAACTCAAAACCCCTTTTGGTGGCCTACCTGACAGGCAGACGTAGCTCAATTTGTGTCTGGAAGGAGATTTGCAAGGGGCTTAACATTAATGTAAGTCTCACGTCTGGTTACCACACAATCAAACAGCCAAGTCGAAAGGCTTAACCAAGAAATCACACGTTTCTTGAGGACATATTGCAGTTCATGCCAAGAAGATTGGAGTCGGTACCTGGTGTGGGCAGAGTACGCACAGAACTCTCTCAGAAAAGCATCTACAGGCTTGACACCTTTCCAGTGCGCCTTAGAGTTTCAACCTCAAATTTTCCCGTGGTCTGGGAAGCCAAGTGACTTTCCTGCTGTAGACGACTGGTTCCACCGTTGTGAGGGCACCTGTGAGACTGCTCAAGTTCAATTGGGACAAGCTGTTCACAGATATCAAGAACAAGCCGACAGGCATCGGCAAGAGGGACCACGCCTGACCCCGGGACAGCGGGTTTGGTTATCCACCCGAGATCTGGAGTTGCTCGCAAGAGGGGGGGCTCTGCCAGGACTCAGTCATTCTCATCACCATCTGACCACCAGAGGGAGCCCTGACCTGAGCTCTAACTCCTCTGTCATCCTGTGATACTCCATCTCCCATCATGCATCTGCTCACCAGTTCCTGTCATCATCAGCTGTTCCTCATCAGCTCATCACCACCACTGCTTATATGCCTGCTCATCTCTCTGTTCCATGCGTAGTCTTAAACTTCCTTGTGACAGTTCAGTCTAATCAGGTGCTGTATCTGTCTGCCAGTGTTTTTTGACCCTTGCCTGCCTCGACCATGCCTTGCCTTGTCCTCTTGTGCGGAAAATTAAACTCTGTTTGCGTATCGATCCACACGCCTCAGCCTCGTCCTTACACCAAGTTTTTGGCCTGGTTGGTGGTGTTAAGATTCATAGAGTGAAGCTCTGTAGTGATGTCCAACTGTTTCTCTTTAGCCCCAAAGACAAGGAACTCAGTTTGGTTTTTGTTAATTGAAGTAAGTTGTGACACATCCAGTCATTAATGTCCTCAATGCATTTACCAAGAGCCTGTACAGGGCCTTGGTCTCCTGGTGTCATTGAAATATATATCTGTGTGTCATCTGCATAGCTATGGTAACTAATGTTGTTCTTTATAATCTGGGCCAGTGGGAGCATGTAGATATTAAATAGAAGTGGTCCCAGGATGGAGCCTTGGGGAGCTCCACATGTAATTTCCTCTGATGTGAAGTTACCAATTGACACAAAATATTTCCTGTTTTCCAAGTATATTTTGAACCAGTTTACTACTGGCCCAGTGAGACCCACCCAGTTTTCCAGTCATTTGATTAATATATTGTGGTTGACTGTATCAAATGCAGCACTGAGATCCAATAAAACTAGCACTGACTTATTTCCACTGTCTGTATTCCAACGTATATCATTGGTCACTTTGGTGAAAGCTGTCTCAGTGCTGCAGTGCGGTCTGAAGCCTGACTGGAAGACATCATAGCAGTTGTTAATAATAATTCATTTAACTGATGAAAAGCAGCTTTTTCGATTATCTTATCTAAAAATGGCAGGTTTGATATCGGTCTGTAGTTGCTCATTTATGTTTTGTCCAAACTGTCCTTTTTTAGGAGGGATTTGATCATAGCTGTTTTCAATGGTTCTGGGAAAACACCAGATGTTAAAGACAAGTTCACAATCTGGAGCAGGACAGATTCCATGATCTTTGAAACTTGTTTGAAAAAACGTGTGGGTAGAATATCCAGACCGCAAGAGGAGGAGTTCAGTTGACTTAGAATGTCCTCCAGGTCTTTCCAGGCCTTCCTCCTGGCTGGAGTGGCACCAGGTAGTAAGTGTATAGCACAGTCATAGGACGATGAGGAGGGAGCCGTGCAGCATTTTGCTTGTTGAATTCTTCCGGCAAATCCAAATACTGAGGGGGCAGAGACCCGTGCTTTGTGACAGAATCGGGCATGGTGATCTTGCTGAGGCTATCTTGCGGAGTCGGAGAACATTGTAAGTAATGCTCGGTTGTCCATTGTTCTGAAGACACCAATGTTAGCAGGAGGCAGACTTGAACATGATTTCCCTTGATGACCAGATGATAGTGAGGTCATGGGTCTTGAGCTGGGGAAGACCAAAGGTTATGGCAAAATAAGGAAAGTCTATGGCAAAGAGACATATGGCTTCTTGGTGGCTAGTCAGGGTGTTGAGTTGGATATCTGAAGTAGGGAACTTGACCCGGCCTGAACCCAAGGAACGACCATCTAGGGCAGAAACTGCCACCCGCAACTTTCTGGGAAGCAGAGGAATCCCAGCGTGGGCAAAAGCCATCTTAATGAAGTTACCTGCTGCCCCTGAATCAACCTGAAACTGACTTATTAGCAAGACAGATATGGTCAAGGCAGGACGAAGTAAAAAAAAACAGGCAGGGGTGAAAGAACACTAAGAGAGGCAGGAAGCAGTCAAGATAGGCGAGGGTCAGGATACACAAAGAAATATCAGTAGAAATGCTCAAGACCTTGCACCAGACAGAAGCCGGTGTCTGCCTAAACACTGTTTGTGGTGATTACGATGATGAGGAACTGGTGAGACCTGGGAACGGAGTACAGAGGCCGATGGGAGTTGGAGTGCAGAAGAGGGTCAAGGAAAAGTCAATACTCAGGAGATGGCTCCCTTTGGTGGTCGAAAGGGGAGACCTCGAGACCTGACAGCAGAACATCATTTAGGGGAAAAAAAAAGCCTTTCTACAATTAAAAAGAAAAATAGCTAAACATTATTTATGAGAGTATATTTTTATATCACAGAGAACTGTTAATGCACATTTTTTAAATTTAAAAAAAGAAAAGAAGAAAAGAAAAAAACCTGGACAAGTAGCCTTACACCAATTAAAAAAAAAAAAAAAAATCAATGCAGCAAGACCACCCCTCCAACCCTTATAACAGATACTATTTTGTGATTTAAAAGAAAATAAGAGAGAAAAACAACAATTAGTTTTGACAATTTTGCTACATAGGATTGCACACAACTATGCTGGTATAATTGCATTCTTGAGATCAAAGAAAGCTTTAATAAGGCTTTAATAATTGTAAATACATGAAAATTAACTTCACAAATCAATACAGGATATGCTCTGTTCTCTAGTTTTCTTTCTTTTTTTTTTTGCCAGTGCTCATCAAGAAAAACTTTACAGGATTCCTGAACCCTTGTTATGTTCAAAGAGAGTTAATTTCTGTACTGACAGCTACAACAGTTGATGCTCTATTTCTTTATCTTCTAGATCAGGGGCTCTGCAACCTGAGGCTCTTTATTCCTTCATCATGGCTCTTTGACTTTGAAGATACATGCTGAGGATTTGATTAAATAATAGATTTGTTATTTATGTTTTGTAGTTTATTTCGTTTTTACATTTTTAAACAGTCTTTTTTAATCAATGCTGGCATTATACTAAATCAACAGATATTGACAGCTTTATCATTCTTCTAATTTCAGCACTGACATAGGGAACACTGTGATTTACAGGGAAATGTCTGTCATTCTACTCACCATGCAGGTGAAGCCAATTGTCTTGATCAGCACCTGCTGGGTATTTAAGACAGAGGAGGCCACACCAAAGGAGGGCAGAGAGCAGAGTACCCGCCCGCCCGCCCGCCCGCCCGCCCGCCCGCCCGCCCGCCCGCCCGGATACTTTTGGTTAGGCAGCCCTTAGCAGGGAGCTGCTGACTCCGACGGTTAGTATGGCTGGGTCAGCTGTCTCCCTGACGTTTTGTTACGTTTGGCCAAGGTTCCAATTCCTGATGGTTTGTCATTTTGTTTTAAAAACCAGCACACTAATTATTTTCCCTTTCGTTTCTTTTCATGTCATAATGTCTTTTACATTTAATTAACTGTTTGTTTTTTAGTTCTTGTTTCCAATTTTCTACCCCTAGACCTGAGCCATCATAACATGGAGGTTGGAGACATTGAGTCAGAGTGGACCATGTCTTCCACCTTTTGTTGAGATGCGGTCACCAAGTCTCTGGTGCCTGTTATGGTAGCTATTCCCTTGAACCTGGTGGTAGACACCGGAAGGAAGGGATGCCATCAAGCTGAAGATGGTGTCCTATCAAGCTGGGCTGGCTTGAGGGACTCCAGAGGCAGCTGACAGGTACCCGCAGTCTAAGTGAAATGTAGCCCGGGCTGTTATAGAGGCAAAAACTTGGTCCTTGGAGGAGCTCGGTGAGGGCATGGAGAAGGACAATCGGTTGGCCTCAAAGAGGTTCTTGCTAAATCTGGTGCCATAGGAGGGGAAAGCAGTTATCTGCAGGCACTGTTTTCAGTCCAGGTGGGGGAGCTGCTGACTTCGACTGGGGATATTGTCGGGCGGTAGAAGAATGCTTCAAGGGTCTCTCTGAAGTTTGCTCTGAGTACCTCAAGTGTCTGGTTGCTGCCTTGACTGACACGTCTCTGCAGCGTTGCATGGCAGACGGGAACTGTACCACTGGACTGGTAGACAGAGGTGGTGGTTCCCCTTTTTAAGAAGGGGACTGAAGGGTGTGTTCCAACTACTGGGGAATCACTCCTCAGCCACCCTGGGAAAGTCTAAGCCAGGGTACTGGAGAGGAGTCCGTTAGATTAGTTGAACATTAAATCCAGGAACAACTGTGCGGTTTCCATCCTGGTCGCAAAATAGTAGACCAGCTCTACACACTGTTTAGGGTGCTGGAGGATTTGCAGGAGTTCGCTAGTCAAGTCCAAACGTGTTTTGTGGATTTGTAGGAGGCACTCCACATCATTCCTCGCAACGTTCTGTTGACGGTGCTCTGGGAGTATGGGGTCTAGAGAGCCTTTCTGAGGGCTTTTCAGTCTCTGTATGACCAGAGCAGGAGCTTGGTTTACATAGCTTGCAGTAAGTTGGACCTGATCCCGGTGCATGTTGGACTCCAGCAGGGCTGCCATTAATCACCAGTTCTTTTCATAGTCTTTATGGATAGATTTTGTAGGCGCAGTCAGCGGCCAGAGGGGGTTTGGTTTGGCGATAACAGGATTTCCTCTCTGCTCTTTGCAGATAATGTTGTCCTACTGACTTCATCAAGGCAGAACCTCCAGCATGCATATGAGAGGTTTGCAGCTGGAACGAGGGTCAGCATAACTAATGCCTCCCTGGGGAGGTGTTCGGGGCATGTCCCACTGGGCAGATTCCCTGGGGAAGACCTGGGAGAGAGACCATGTCTCCTGGCAGGCCTAGGAATGCCTCAGACCCCCAGAGGAGCTGGGGGAAGGGGCAAAGGAGAGGGAAGTCAAGGCATCTTTGCTTAGACTGCTGCCCCCGCGACCCAGTCTCAGATGAGTGGAAGAAGATAGATGGATGAGTGGACAAAGCATTTCAACTCAACTCAGATGATACATGACCATCTTTTGACACGATGTGCTATAAGTTGCATTAGTTCACTCTTTTTTTCCACCAAGCGAAGCACTGGTTTCCCTGATCCTGTGCAAGGGTGCTGCCCCATTTTAAGGAATTCTAATGATGTTGTTTACTATTGGTGGGAACCTTGTTTGTCATGTTGAAAACTCTATTTTCATCAACAATCTTCATTATCAAAAACCTTTTAGAGAGTAACACTGAAACTAGATGTCATATAATGAGTAAGTGATCATTTGTTCGGAGTACATGTGTTTTTTAAGGTTTCCCAGGTTAGCCTTTAGATCTGACATTCCAATGCACTTCCCATGAAAAGGAAAGCATGAATTCAGAGTTTAGATAAATCCAGCATGGGAAGGACAAGGTTTCCATTTTGCATTGCATTTTGAAGGGAAATGTTTGTACAAAAAAAGGAAATAGTTTTCAACGTGGAAAACCAAAGTTCCAACCTACATTGTAGTAATGGGCACTTTCATTCTTTCTTGGGAACCGGTTCTTTATTTTGATTCTCGGGAAAGAATTGGCACTTTCAACTCTTGACTCTTTGCAAAGGAATTTTTGTGGACCATTATTTTACCATAACTTGGCAAAAAATAATGGTTTGTATATAAATAAGTAAAAAGCTTCAATGTGTAGTGTATTCACGAGAAGCCTTTACATTGATCCCAATAGAAATTATTTTGTTTAAGATTTTAATGTTTGCACTACTTTTGTAAAGATTACTTTTTATTACTTGCTTACTATTACTTTTCATTTATTGTGTTAAAGACTTAAACAACGAGGTGGTAACATAAGTTTTTCCTTTTTCTTCTCCTCTTCATTTACAACATTGTAATCATTTTTGTATTTTTATTGTTCTACATAAATGAAACAGAAATCTAATAAATAAATAACAAAACATTTTTATTTAACAATTAACCCAGTTTGAAGACTTGCTGATTTGCATTAACCTGAGAGGAGAAGAATTAAAAGAAAAATAAAATTTGAGGGTTAAAAAACATATTCATTATTAATGTTTGAATGATTTT
Organism: Adrianichthys oophorus; assembly: GCA_036245035.1. Lineage (NCBI taxonomy): Eukaryota > Metazoa > Chordata > Actinopteri > Beloniformes > Adrianichthyidae > Adrianichthys > Adrianichthys oophorus. The sequence continues at coordinate 26,606,710 of BSAI01000073.1, read as the reverse complement.
TTCTTATTTTCATTAATTCTCCAAACCGCTTTATCCCTTTCGGGGTCACGGGGTTGCCGGAGTCTAACCCGGCTACTCATGGGCGAAGGCAGGGGACACCCCTGGACTGGTCGCCAGTCTGTCGCAGGGGCCACAATCACATCCACACACACTCACATCCACACCTAGGGACAATTTAGAGTGACCAATGAACCTATGAAGCATGTTTTTGGACGGTGGGATGAAGCCGGAGTACCCGGAGAAAACCCACGTATGCACGGGGAGAACATGCAAACTCCACACAGAAAGGTCCCTCATTGGTGACGCTGTTTCAAGTCCCCCAGCCAGGACTTGAACTGGGAACCTTCTTGCTGTGAGGCAGGAGCACTAACCACTGCGCCACCGTGCAGCCAATAAGAAAAATACAAAGTTTTATAAAGGTACATTTATTTTACTTCAATGTAACAACAGCCAAGTGCAATCACAGCGGACAACACATGTGAAGGCAGTAAAAAAAATGATCAAACCATCATTACAGTCCAATGTGAAGAAGCACTTTGAATTTTGCATAGACATGTGACCAATTACCTCTAATTGGATAATTCACAATGATATATTATCGACTTAGTAGATACTAAGAATCAAATATAATATATAATATAATGATATATATAATGATGAGTCAAATTGTTGTGAAATGAATTGTTACACCCCTAGTTTAATTTAAAAAACAGTGTGTGGGAAGAAGATGAACAGAACTGGAAGATGGACAGCAAACAACACTAACTTATTTAATAAATAATTTGATTGCGATCGAGACTTTGTGATGTGAACAGCAGGACCTGTTTTATTGGGAGCTTCTAAACAGCAAGTCCATCACCCCCATGGAAACAGATCCCATCTCTGTACCCAAAGTCTCAAGGCTTATTTATATTGCATGAGAACAAATTTTTTTGACAACTTGAGTGATACATTCAAATAGGGACAAAATGTTTTCTTTTACTGTAAAGGACTTCTCTGTGTAGCATAAATTGCTGTGAATAAAATTTTTAACAACACAAGGCAAATGAGTTTCTTCTGTTAACATGGCAGGTGCAGGAGTAAATGGATCTTGTCAAAGGTTTCCCGGGAATACAGGGTCTGAGTCAACATTTGAAGTACGCTGAAGAGCAAAGGCAGCATATAGTGCTATATCCTGAGGGAATAAAAACAAAAAAAAAAAAAAACCCAAGCACAACTAAGAACAATCTAGATCCAAAACAGGGCATAGTCATGGTTGAACAATATTAGAAGAAATCAAACATCACCTCTTTACCTATTCTCAAAACTTCATTAGTTTTTGCCAGGTTCAAATGAAACAACAAAAAAGCAAGACTCTGTTTGACGTTGCCATATCTTCCCTTTGACTGTAGGGGACTAAAAAGTCCAAACATTGAATTGTACCACTGGGGGTGCACAAATGAGAACTATAATGTTTCATTTTACTGCAAATAATACTCCTCATTGAGGTTTAAATGGAATGGATGTAAACTTGCCTCTTCCATTATTTCTTCATTCAAATAAATCAAAAAAGCCACTCAAAGAGGCAAAAACCCCAAGTCTTAAACATATGTTATGGGTATGGTTCAAAGTATTAAAATATATGAACAAGTCTCGACCACTATCACAATACAGCCCAATTTGTTGGAGCAAATTCTTAGCCCCTGGTATAACTTATGCCACCTTAAAATTTGGGGCAACAAAAGGTCTTTCCACCATTCGGGACATATTTGTCAGAGTCTGATATCATTTGAGGGTTTAAAAACTAAATATGAGTTGAATAAAAAACAATTTTATATGTTTATACAGTTTAGAAACTTTGTTAAAACAACACAGAATACTCTCAGCAAACCACAATGTTTAATTTAAAAAAAATCTATGACGAGAGACAAATCCAAGAAAAGCACCATTTCTGAATTTTACTGTAACATTGCAACATTTCGTTCACAATTGCTTCCCAAATACACTCAAGTAGTTAGGAGACACTTAACGACAATCCCAAGAACAAGTTTTCGTTTATAACTGGTAGTTAAGTTTTCTTAAAATTCAAGATAGTCTCTTCCCAAACTCAAATGTCAACAAAACCCTAGGGTTCACTGTAGACTTTATCTGTCGACATGTTGAAATTTCGTGAAAATTGCTGGGAAAAAAAAGGCTCATCATCCAGTACATGATAATTTAAATCTAAATTTAAATCTCAGATTTTGCCACAAAATGGCCACCAAGCTCTAGGTCGTATGGCCATCTCATAATAATTCCAAAACTTCCTATGAATATCCCTGACACAGGTATAGTGGTTTTGTTAGTGGATTGCGGCTTTTTTTTTTTTAAGTTTTTGCTGAGTCGGCAGAAGTTTTTGCGACGATTTTTCATTCACAGCAGCCACAATTTAACATTGTTTTATCATATGTTGTATTTTTTTGTTCAGCTTGAGCCACAGAACTCGTATATACCGTTTTTATGATAAAAAAAAATAAAAAATGTGTGAGCTAGCCATGATCACAACAGTTGTGAACTCGCCACGCGCATGCTGTTTTACAAATCTACAAATTCTAATTCCAACATTTTTTCCACAGCTTCCCAATGATGATCAGGAAGTTAGGAGTTAATTGATGAAAATTCCTAGGCTGAGTTCTTGTTTGTTGCTGGTACTAAAGTTGTTTTTTTCTTAAAATACAAGAATGTGGGCTCTTCCCAAGATCAAAGGTCAATAAAACTTCTGTGTTCTAGACTGAAGCTGCTGGCATTTTTATGAAATATTGTGAAAATCGGACAAACAAAAGTGTTGTTTTCCCATATTGTGGAAAAACAAGAAAATCATCAAATCTCACACTTTGCCATAAAATGGCTACCAAGCCATAGGCTGTGTTGCCATACCATATTAATTTCCAGAGTTCCCTTGGATATTCATGACACATGTGATTTGTTTTGTTAGTGTATTTCAAAAAATTTTGTTTGGCTTCATAAGCAATTTTTTATTTGTCCTATTACTTTTTTTTTTTAGTCCTATTTCATTTGTTTTGCTCACCATGATGTTATCGTCTTGGAGGGGGCGATTTTCTTTACTATGCCCAAAATTCATTTTCACCGGGTACTAAGTGTGTGCAAATTTTGTTGACTTTACGCACATGTTGTAGGGGTGAAAATTTTCATTCAAAGGTGCAGCAATATGTACAACTGCGAAAACAATATGGTCCTTGTAATCATGGACTGCTGCGGGTAGTAATTGCATATCTTTTTCTTTTTATAAATTGATTGATCAAACATTGACTGAGCTTTAAAATCTTCTTTGGAGTAATGAGGTTTTGACAGCATGTGCACTTAAATGTATTAACATTAACTAGCAAATGTCATTATTTCCAACTGAAATTATTCGAGCAGAGTGTCGATTTCAGCTCAGTTGTGTCAAAGTTAGTCAGTGCTTCACGAGGCGTCGATTTGGGGATCACTACGTGTAGGTGTTCAAGGATGCAATGAGCTAAAATGCAAGCAGGAAAAAATGGGCAAAGGTGAAACGTAGTGAAGCAAGCAGAGGTCAGATCACAAGAAAGGCAAAGATGAATGCAATGCTCAGACTGCCGTCAACGGCACAAACAAGACTTTAGACCGAGCACAGCTCGGTGCCAGATCAAATACACTTGTGACGATTTCTGAATGAGGAATGTTAGGAATAGATTTGCTCCTTCCTCACCTTGGGGGCCTGATAAACAACATCTGGAATTATAACCAGAGCTAACCCATAATTGATAATGTTTTCATCCAGTTCGTCCAGGAAACTGTCGGCAGAATGTTCCCTGTTCTCCTTTTTGGTAAAAACACATTTCGTAACCAGTCCGCCAAGCCAGGTTTCTTGATAAGTGTTTTCAACAAAGATTCCTGGAAAATGTTAACAGATAGGCTCGTGGGGGTGAATGGTTCCTCTGGTAGAATTTGCCATAATCACATGTGTGTCTAGTGCAATGAGAGTGGTTGTGCAATGCGTTAGGTACACCCTCTGATCTATAAAATGGGACCGAACAGAGGTTCGGGGACTTCTTTCAGCTGACTGGGTTAACTGCATTTGGGCTTCTATCGATGATCGAGTTGTGAGATGCTGAAGATCTTCTGAATTTATTCTTGAATAAACAGACCCTCTGAGCGAACTGCAGATTCCAGCTTTTATTTTGAGTCCACTTTTTTCCTCAACAGGAACAGCTGGTGGAACATCTGGACACTGAGCAGTGGCTGATGGGAGATGTAGTGTGTGAAACTGTTCAGGTAAGGGTTAATATTCAGGAGATGGCTCCCTCTGGTGGTCGGAGGGGGAGACAGAGGCTTGACTCCTGACAAATTCTTATTACTATCGCATAATGTAGCCACAAGGGTGCCCAAGCCAGGGTCTCATTGTACCAATCCCAAGTCCGGATAAATACAGAGGGTTGTGTCAGGAAGGGCATCCAATGTCAAATCTTTGCCAAGCTAAATATGTGAATCAGACCTATGATATCCGCACTTGCCCAGTCGAGGTTTAACATTAACAACAAGCACCATTGGTGCAGTTTACCGAGATGGTGCTGTTGAAAATATGGACTACTGTTGGTCAAAGAGGGAAAGGAGAAAGGTGTGTTTGTAGGAAGAGAGAGACGAGGAAAGTTGTGAGTCTTGCTGAAAGTAGGGACTTTGAATGTTGGAACCATGACAAGAAAAGGTAGATAGTTAATTGACATGATGCAGTGGAGGAAGGTAGACATACTGTGTGTCCAGGAGACCAGGTGGAAAGGTACCAATGCTAGAAGCTTAGGAGCAGGGTTCAAGTTGTTCTATCATGGTAGAGATGGTAGGAGAAAGGGAGGAGTTATCTTATAGGAGGAATTTGTTAGGAATGTTGTGGAGGTAAAAAGAGTGTCGGACAGATTTATGAGTCTTAAGATAGAAATGGAGGTGTGATGTAGGATGTGAGCTGGAGGAGAAGGAGAAATACTGGTTGGACCTTGAAGAAGTGATGATGAGCTTCTCTAGAAGAGAGAGAGTTGTCATTAGAGCAGATTTAACAGACATGTTGGTGCAGGAAACAGAGGTGATGAAGAGGGGATGGGCAGGTTTGGGATCCATGAGAGGAATGTAGAAGGACAGATGGTGGTTGATTTAGCAAAAAAGATGTAAATGGCTGTAGTGAATATTAGGGTTGTAAAAAAATTCGATACAAAACCTAAACATTCAATACGCGTTTGATGATTCGATACGACATTTTTCACAATGCATGTTTTATTTATTCAATACCACTGTGAGCTTCCTTTAGCATGTGTCTGCATATTCATGTCTTTGTTGCTGAGCCTGTTTGCTGCCACTCTTCCCCTCCCTGTCAGAAACTACCTTGAATGGTAGAATTTCAATTATTTATTTATTTTTTGTTCAATACGTATCAAACCGTGACCCTCGTATTGAGATATGTATCAAACCATGACTAAAGTGTATTGTTTCATCCCTAGTGAATACATTATTTGAGAAGAGGTAGGAACAAAGGGTGACCAATGAGAGTGGAGGTAGAAGGACACAAATAAACTACATCTTGTGTAGACTTTGTAATCTGAAAAAGACCAGTGACTGCAAAGCAGTGGTTGGTGAGAGAGTTTCCAGACAGCATAGGATAATGGTGTGTAGCATGACTCTGGTGATGAAGAAAAATGAAGAAAGAAAGGGCAAAGGCAGAGAAGAGAACAAACTGGTGGAAGCTGAAAAGGGAAGAATGTTGCATGACTTTTAAGAAACAGTTAAAGAGATGATTGGATAACTACAGCTAATGTGACCACTGAGACAGGTAGGAATGTACTTGGTGTATCGTCAGGAAAGTTAATAAGGAGACTTTGTAGTGGAATAAGGGGTGCAGGAGTGTATAGGGAGTAAAAGACTAGCTAAGAAGAAGTGGGACACTGAGAGGACAGAGGAGAGTAAACAGAAGTACAGGGAGATGCAGCATAATGTGAAAGTAGAGAGGTCAAAGACCAAATAAGGAGCCTATATGACTTGTATTCTAGGTTGCAGTAGAGAGGGACAGACTGACCTGTACAGGCAAGGCAAAGAGACTGAGATGGGAAGGACATGCAGCAGGTTAGGATGATGTGAACACTCTTGGAGCCGGCAGGTATGTAACAGCTGAGTGTGTGGACAGGCCCTGCCCATTTTAGACCAACACTCACTATTGCAATGGGTATAAGCTCCAACATTTTGTTGCCTGTAGATTAACAACTCTACCTTCCCTTAACAGTAGTCCTTCTCTAACTTCTATAATCCACCATCTCTCTTTCCCCCCCTCCACCCCCTAACTCTCTCCTTTTCCCCCTTTCCTTTTCCGTCCGGTCCAACAAAAAAGACAAAAAAAAAAATCAATATTAATAAAGTTTGGTTTAAATTACAAAAGGGGCTTATACCAACATACATTTTGTGTTCGCTATGATTTATAACCCCCGATTGTAAGAGTAAAATCTGTCTAATACAAGAGGCTCTCAGCTCATATCTGTTTGCTCAGCTGTTGGACAAGACAAGTTAAAAAAAATAAAAAAACAAAAAAAAATAGGATGATTAAGGATAGGGATGGTTTAAATTTGACAGGTGTCAGTAGTGTAATGGAAAGAATACTTTAAAGAGTTGATGAATGAAGAAAATGAGAGAGAAGAAAGAATAGAAGACATGACTGTTGTGGAGCAGGAAGTAACAAAGATTAGTAAGGGTGATGTGAGGGGGCATTGAAGAGGATGAAGAGAGGAAAGGTTCTTGGTCCTGACGATTTACCTGTGGAGGTATGGAAGTGTCTAGGAGAGTTTTAACTGGGTTGTTCAACAGGATCTTAGGTGGTGAGAAGATTCCTGAGGAATGGAGGAGAGTTCTGATGGTGTCCATTTTCAAGAATAAGGGAGATGTGCAGAGTTGTGGTAATGACAGAGGAATAAAGCTGATGAGCCATACAATGAAGGTATGGAAAGAGTAGTTGAAGCTAGACTAAGGGCAGAAGTGAACATTTGTGAGCAACAGTTTGGTTTCATACCAAGAAAGAACTCTACAGATGAAATCTTTGCTTTGAGGATGATGATAGAGAAGTACAGAGAAGGTCAGAGAGAGCTACACTGTGTCTTTGTAGATCTGGAGAAAGTTTATGACAGAGAGGAACTGTGGTATTGTATGAGGAAGTCTGGAGTGACAGAAGAATGTTAGTGCAGGACATGTATGAGGGCTGGAAGACAGTGGTGAGGTGTACTGTGGGGGAGTTCAAGGTGGAGGTGGGATTGGAATGGGTGGAGAAAAGTGTCAGGTGTGATAGAAGAGTTTCAGCTCAAATGAAAGGAAAGGTGAACTAAACTGTGGTGAGAGCAGCCATGTTGTTCAGCGTAGAGACAGAGGTGCTGAGAAAAAGACAAGAAGCAGAACTGGAGATAGCAGAGAAGGAGTGATCAGGATGGACAGGATCAGGAATGAGTCCATCAGAGAGACAGCACATGTTAGAGGTTCTGGAGATAAAGTCAGAGAGGCCAGACTGAGATGGTTCGGTCATATCCAGAGGAGAGATGGTGAATATATTGGTAGAAGGATGCTGAGTCTAGAGCTATTTTATCCAAAACATCAATCAGGCCAGTATCTTCTTTGCGACTAGTTACAAAAAATATATTATACAACATCCAAATTATATCCAGCTTGTTCTCAATAACATTGTGTAAAGCATTCAAATAAATGCTGTATTTTCATCTGTATTAATCACTGTCATAGTGATACAGCCTTCACTGATTTGCACAGATGTTTGGGCATACAGTTTTACGCCAGATGCTCTTCCTGACAAAACCCTGTATTGTACACCATTGGCACAGGGATACCCAGACTCGGGACACCTTGTGGTTACCCAGTTACGCAGCTACGTGAAGGGTCTTGTTTAAAGACCCACATTGGATTGAGCTCATTGCACCCCCAGGGAAACGAACCCAGGGATGTGCCATAAGGTGAACAACACTGTGTACCTATTGATGTCAGGTTCTGATATTTTTATGCGTAACATTTCATATTGTTGATATCGTAAATAAATTAGTTATTATTTTTTACAACTAAAAAACATTATGCATAATAGGTTCTGGTCCACTGATGATACCTCAGTCTCCTCTTTTTGTGTGCTTGTAGCTGTAGAAGGTCTTCTTCCTTCACAGCAAATATCTTCCTTGCATTTTGCTTCCAAAACACAGAGCCTGTATTGAAATTCATTAGTTGTATGGGACATGCTTACAGGGTAACTTTCTTAAATCCAGATTATTTAATGGGGTTCAAGTCATACAATATTGAAACCTGATTGTTTCAAGAAACAACAGAGCAACTACTACCCTTATGAATATGATATATGAATTCTAATTTGAAACATTCAGACAGTACATACAAAGTAAGCTTAACTATCTTTTGTAATACATCATACAAGTTATAGAAAATGTTCAACTGTACCTCTGGTTCCGTCAGAGTTCAATATTCTATTTCCCTGACTATCGGTGATAATGAGTGAATCCTCTTTTTCGATGTCACTGTTGAGTTTGTCGGTGATGCCCATAACAGAAGCCTCCAATTCAGTAAAGCGCACTGTTAGCGTTTTCCTTGTCTCCAATTTAACATCTATGAGTTCCGCAGTGAAAATGTTCCTGAATATTAAAATGAAAAGAAACTTAAACTTATATATTGGAAACCATAAAAGTAGGGAGCAGACAAAATATGATTTCCATTTTGTTTAAACATTTCCTAATATATTACACCGCCTGGGTACATCAACCAAATATGCCTGTAATTGGGTGACATAAAGAGGTTATTGCATTTAAAGTTCATTATTCTACAGACATATCAGTGTCCAAAAAGCTCACATTTGTAAATAAAGGTCTTATCATTTAAAGTTCAGGCTTGTAAAATAACACGCATACTTTGTATTATCTTGAACACAAGGGTATTGTACAGTGTTTCATAACACTACAATTCAATGTCAGAAGTAATGTATTAAGTCACCTTTGAAAAGTTTTGGCCGCTCTTGCAACTGCAGAGGAATAGTGGCAACTGTGGCAGCGCTTGGCGGGCGGTGGAAGGCAAAGTGTACTTAGGGGGAGGTACTGCTGCCACGCTAGATAAATCCCCCACATTGATGTTCTCTCCATGTTCCTCGAAATGCCTCCTTCCTACAAGCTCTGAAAAGTTAAAGCGAACAGTAGTCTCAGGAAACAGCGTGACATTGCTGTCATCTGTGATGTAAAGACTTGAACTGGGGACTTTTACAAATTTAAATAATGACAACGTTATCTAACCTGAATGATAGTCATAAAAAAATATAGGTATGTGCAATTATGCAGTAATTACGGTAGTATACTGCAACTTTAGGCAAAACGATATTATTTTTTCCATGGTCATGTCGTCTCCTTTTAGTGTTAGACTTTATGATCCTGGGAAGAGAACAAAACTCTCCATTTTTTAAAGGCTGGTATAGTCTGACGGAAGTCAAGCAAGCAGCAAGCAAAGACGACAAAACTTCTGGGTCACACAACGTGAAAAAAGAAAAATCAAATTCGTGTTCATTATCTGTTTGCTCCATTTTGATTTTAAAACGCTAATCGGAAAACAAAAAAATGATTCAGTTTTTGTTTTCGATTTTAAATTGGAAAACGAATGATACACGGATTGCAAATCCTTTTTGTGCACAAATATCCTGTTTGTGCAAAGGTGAGTGAGTAGTGGTGCTCAGGTGATGGTCTGTGTTGATGTTGCAGGATTAAGAGAATAAAACCGGGAGGGGGGGCATTACTCCACATCAAGCCCGCAGCAGAAAGCAAGGTGGCAGTGGGAACCAGGACCCTCTAACACCCACACTAAAGGTGCTTTCACACCGAACGCAATTTGGGTGGCCTGCCTCTCCTTCGAGAATTTGCTGCTTGCTGCGTGGCTGAGAATGTGTTCCCTAAGGTCGCCGCCTTGGCCACGTATGGGAGAAGCTAGCAGCTAATGTTTATAGCCCTATAGCTACATAGAGTGGTGTTTGTTTCTCTGATTTACAATGCATGGGAGACAGATGATGTTTAGCTCTACCTTAACCACCGCAGAACCTAAATTTGTGTTTATACCATTGATTTTATATTGAAATTGGCCGCCTTTGCCGTGTGAAACATGTCCAATGTGGGTGTACCTTAAGGGGCAGATCTTGTTAACTCCTCTCTGGTCTCGGGGTGTGTGCCAGCTGCTTTCAAACACGCTGTTGTGCAATCCCTTTTAAAAAAGAATAACTTGGACTCTAATGTTCTTTCAAACTTCAGGCCAATTTCCATGTTATCTTTTCTTTCTAAAATTTTTGAGAAGGTGGTTTATCTTCAATTACAAGACCATCTAGTAAGTCATGACATTTTCAACAAGTTTCAGTCGGGTTTTAAATCCTGTCACAGCACTGAAACCGCACTGCTTAGGGTGTGTAATTGACCTGCTTTTAGCTGTTGATTCTGGGTCCTCTGTTGTTTTAATTCTCTTAAATCTCACTGCTGCCTTTGACACAGTGGATCAGTGTGTTATTATCCCAACTGGAGCAGTCTGTTGGTGTAAAGGGAACAGTGCTCAGTTGGTTCAGATCTTATTTATGTGGCAGAAGTTTTTCAGTCCAACTCGAACAGTTTTCTTCTTCAGAGGCTTCACTCAAGCACGGTGTACCCCAGGGCTCAGTTTTAGACCCACTTTTATTCTCCCTCGATCTGCTGCCACTGGGGTCCATTTTTAGGAAACACAATGTGTCATTCCACTGCTACGCAGACGACATCCAGATTTACCTTCTCTTAAAATCTGGTATAGCTGGGTGTCTCTGCAATCTTCAGAAGTGCTTAGCAGACATAAAATCTTGGATGGAGATGAACTTCGTATGTCTCAATGAAAACAAAACTGAAGTTTTTGTCTTTGGAAAAACTGACTTGCTCACAGACGGCTGTAGTGCTGTTGTACCCCTGGACCCTTCAAACGCTCCTTTTATTAGGAATCTTGGGGTAAATCTTGACAGGCTATTTGAATTTGACAGACAGGTCAGTGCAGTAGTCCAGTCCTGTTTTTGTCACTTGAGGCTTATCAGCAAAGTCGAGCCATATCTTCGTCTTCTTGCTTTGGAACAAGTGATCCATGGATTAATCTTTTGGAGACTGGACCACTGCAACTCTTTGTACAGTGGTATTGACCGGTCTCTGCTCCACCGTCTCCAGGTGGCCTGTTCCTGATAAGGGTTCTATTACCCCTCACATCCCTCTATTTTGTTCCTCTAGGTCAACTCATCTCAGGTGTTTGGGCATCTGGAATCTGCCCTTTTGGGGAGGGGTACTGTGAGGATTCCAAAGTTCAGTTTGGGTTTTGTTTTATTTGGAACTTAGATCATTATGTTGTTGTAAGTTACCCCTTGTCTACCACAACAGTTTCAGGTTAATCATCCACAGCTGTCCTCATTTAGTTAATCAACCGCAGTGTACGTAAGTGTCTGGTTTTCAGTTCATCATTGTCAGATCATCCGCTTTCTTACATCACTCCTTTGTTTCACAACTCCTTTGTTTCGTAATGCTTTTTGTCATGTTTCAGTTTATTTATTATATGTTTTAAGTTTCTGTCAAAGTATGGTCTCCTGCATTTTGGGTCCTCCACCACCAGTTCCTGACATGAACAACCATTTAACCAGAAGAAACACAGAAATGGCAAAACATGCCAGGCTTCTCAAACGTGGCAGAAGATACCAAACACATGGGTTTTGAACTCCAGAATTGTCATTAAACCAATAGGTCCACTGGACTGGTCCAAGGCACTGGATATTAGCAATATGAAAGATTTTAAGAAGTGCTTGATGTCTGAGCATATAAATGAAGCAGAATAAGAGTCAAATATGTTTTCAAGAAAATCATGGTGCCTAGGATCTACTGCTATCTCTAAAGGTCAACTGTGACCTTTATTTTCAGCAGAGAGTTCTGACCTGCAGACAACTTGAGCTCAACTTACTTGACTGGAACATCAGCTGAAGGACCTGACAGACGAAGACTGCAGTCATCACAACATGGAGAAATTATATCTGTTAAAGCCATTTATCAGTTTATCAGCCAGCAAAAGAGGGAATAATAACCTTGGACAAAGGCTCTAATCATGTCACTTCACTTGGTTTTCTAAAGTGTGATTTATTTTAAGGATTTTTCTAATGAAAAATAATCTGCACATATTTCTGAATTTTGATAATTGGTCTGCATATGCTCTGATAAAGTCTGAAATACTGTTTACATAATCATGTGATTTATTGTTACTTAAGGATTCTGAATGACCTGAATCTGTCTTGGTAAGGTATAAATATCTGATCATAAGTTATGAACAGCAGCAGACAGAAAAAATGCAGTTCCAAAAGCTTGTAGGTGTTATATAGAACCTACAACAGAAGCCACAGACTCCCTGCTCCACTCCATTCTGATCCATTCAGAGAAATAGATCCATGTAGATTTTCCTCATCTGAGTTGGCATTTGGCTCAAAACCATACCAAAGGATAGTTTTAATATTGCTCTTAATTTTTTTTTGCACAGGGATTATTATGTTGGGGGTGTAAGCTAATGGGCATGTAAACAGATAGAAGATGGAAAGGGGGCAGGCTTGCTCCATGTCTACGATACTGCTCACAGCTCAGAGGTCAATATTTAATGAACTGCTGCCACTCTGCAGACGCTATGTCCAAGAAAACAACACAGGTTTTTTAAATTTTGCCTAAAAACGGCATCATCATAATTAAAAGATCAGTGGGAACACTTTGAAAATAGATCAAAAGATGATCAACAAGCATAACCGGAAAGACACCACAACACCATGGAGACATAGAGCAGCTGCACTTCAAAATTCTCTTCACTGAGAAAAAAGTAAATATAAAAACAATTCCTGATCATCCCCCCCCCAAAAAACCCCAGTGATGGCTGACTCAGAGGATATCAAGAGTGGCTTGATTTCGACTTGGTTCGACATTGAGAGGGATCCCCCCCCATACTTCTCTGCTGGTGTAATGTGAGGTTCATGAGGTTCAGAGTGATGTGCAGTGTCAAATGGTCTCATCTGATCAGAGCACCTTCTTCCACACATTTGCTGGGTCACTCACATGGCTTATGGCAAACTACAAACGGAACTTCTTGTGGTTTTCTTTTAACAATGGCTTTCTTCTTGCCATTCTTTCATAAAGTCCAGATGTGTACAGTGCACAACTGATGGTTGTCCTATGGGCAGATTCTTCCACCTGAACTTTAGATCTCTGCAGTTCATTCAGAGTCACCATGGGCCTCCTGGCTGCACCTATGATCAGTGCTCTCCTTGTTTGGCCTGTGGGGCTCTCTTCTCTTTCTGAAAGTCATCGGTAGAACGTGTCAGGGCGCAGTCATTCCATTTCATTGCCTTTGGGTCAGTCATGGCCGGGACGTACTGTCGAGTTTGGTGGTTCTAAGGAAAAGCTAAAAGAAAGCAGACCCAGGAGCAGATGACAGAGTACTTCATTTGAAAATGCAGGTGACAAGCAGGATCAGATAAAGTGGTGAGTCAGTGTAGTTTTGACCTCCAGCCACCAGGAGGTGCATGACTGCTCATCGAGATGGTGTGGTGGTTTTTAGGAAGGGAGTGGAAGTCTCCCCTCAGGATGTGTTAGCTGGAAGCACAGCAGAGAAATTAGGCAGGGATTCTCCAGAAGGCATGTGGGGGTACAAGAGGATACTGTCCATTATCCAAAAGACAGGTCCAAGGCTGAAAGAGGGTCAGAAAAACAGGAATTCAATCCACTCGTAATGGGGTGAAGTATTCACAGAGGCACAAGGGGTACAGGCTGAATGCATAAGTGGAGGAGCATAAAAAGGTCAGGTCAGCTAGAACGAGCAGGCCTTACACTTTGCAGGATTTTTCAGGATCATGTAGTCGTAGCTGTTGAGTTGAGACGTCCTGGCAAGGTTGTGGTGCAAGAGCAGATTTACATAGGCACAGTCACAGGTGATAGGTATCAGCACAAGATTACCATGAGGGGGTGGAGCAGGTCAGACATGACAATGAACTTAATTATGTAAACAGAAAAAAAAAAAGGAAGAGGAGTCGCAATTTATGTACAAAAAAAATTATGGTAATTGATAAAATGTCAGTTGCAGTGGATGGAATACTGGAATGAGTTACAATTGAAATCTGTAATGAATCAGCTGTCCTTGGTTAACTACAGGTCTAAAAAACGCTTGTGAAAAAAAAGAATAAGAATATAGAAAATAAAATTATATCCTACAGACAATGAAAGCCAACTTATCAAGGCAATGAACACAGAGTTATACAAAATAAATGCATGGATGGATTACAACAAACTATCTTTGAATATTGACAAAACCAAAATGACAATTAAAATAAATAATGTCTACATTGAAAGCGTCACAGAAATTAAATACTTAGGGATTGTTACTGATTAAAAAAACTAAGTTAGAAGCTACACATCAGACACATAAAAACTAAAGTTTCAAAAAGTTTTTCAATCATAAATACATTTAAATATATATTCATTCATTCATTTTCCAAACCGCTTTATCCCTTTCGGGGTCACGGGGTTGCCGGAGCCTAACCCGGCTACTCATGGGCGAAGGCAGGGTACACCCCTGGACTAGTCGCCAGTCCGTCGCAGGGGCATTTAAATATATATTAGAATTAAACTGTAGATATGTATTATACTGCTCCTATATATAGAAATATATAGAAATCTGGGGTAATAATTATAAAAGTTCACTACATCCTCTCTTTTTTCTTCAAAAACGAGCCATCCAGATCAATCCAATCCAGATTTTCAAAACTGTATGACCTTGTTGATTTTTACAATGGCTAAATTCTTTACAAAGTTAGTGGAAAAACATGACCATGAATATCCAAACACAGTTCTTGGAAAATGAAGGAGGTTACAAACTGAGGGGATGTAGGAACTTCAGGGTCAACTGATAAGAACCATAAAGGAAGTTTGTCTGTGTGGATCTAAACTTTGGAACGGGTTCAGTAATGAGCTCAAACAATGTTCAAATACCAAAAAAATTAAAGAAAAGGAAGAAACACTAATTTCAAAAGTGAGGACAAGAGGAGTTAAGGATCATCTTAAGTTTGAATAATTCAAAATATATGGATGTGTGAACTGGAATGTGGTGAAATAATCAAAGTTCTTTTAATTATAACCAATGAGTATTACACTGTGTAATGTGCAAGAATGATCACTGAAATATTTTCATTACAACCAATAAGCTACTTGATCTGAAATATGTAGCAATGATTACTAGGTTGATGTAATTTTGTGTTCTAATGAGGATGAATGTTTATTACATACTGGTTACCTAAAGTGTCAATAAAAAATGTTTATGAAAAAAAATGTTAGAAATCTTTCAGATGATAATCAATAAGCACTTTTTTGTTACTTGAAAACTTGATCTACAATGTGTAAGGATGATTTCTGAATTAATATAAAACTGTATTCTAATGATCATCAATGAGTATTTCATAACTGTTGCATGATGTGTGATTCATGTCACTGTTTGCTGAAATCATGACAGAATGTTTTCTGAGTAATCAAACATCAATAAGCACTCTTTTGTTACTTTAAAAAAATCTGCATTTGATCTGATCAGAACCGGATTATGAAAGCTATGTAAAACTATAAAATGAAGTAACTATGTAGGGCTGGGATTGAAAAAGTTTGTTTCTTTTCACTCATGTTCAACCAATTAATCAAGTTCTACTAGACTTTAGTTATTAATCACTATACTTAATTAATCAAATGTGTTAAGTGTATACTTGAAATCCACCAAATTGATTAATCAATCGCAGTGGGACTTTAAGGGTGTTTTCAGACTGGGAAAGTCAGTTGTTCATGAGGGGTAGAATCATAAAGCAACAAGTGACTGGAGATTTATCATAATTACTTCATTACTATGAAGTGTAGATGTTAGTTAAAAGGGGCAAGGCCTGTCCACACACACAATCCAAAATACATCAGCATATGGATCAATTCATGATCAACGCACAGAAGGGCATTGATAGAGATTCCAGAGGAGACAAACACCAACTCCTGGTTGACAGAACAGTCACTCAAGACTGCAGGTCACAACACAGCAACCTGTGCACAGCCTGGATTGGTTACAAGAAAGCCTATGACTCAATGCCACACACGTGGATGACTGAATGCTTGGAGCTGTACAACATCAACAGGACTCTAAGAGACTTCATAGGAAACTCCATGAAGTTGTGGAAAACCACCCTTGAAACCAATGGCAAGTCAATTACACAAGTGACAATAAAATGTGGCAAATACCAAGGAGACGTTCTATCCTCACTGCTGTTTTGCATAGGTCTGAACCCCTGCTGTGAGCGCCACAACCAAGTGGCTGGAATAGTATACAGGAACATCTTTGCAGAATATGGACTGGAAACACCAAAGTCAAAATGGGAAACACCTCAGAAAGTGGTAGAGAATGAGAGAGCAAAGATCCTGTGGGACTTCCAGATACAGACGCACAAGATGGTAATAGCGAACCAACCAGACATTGTAGTGGTGGATAAAGAACAGAGGAAAGCTGTTGTGGTGGATGTTGCAGTACTAAGTGATGGTAACATCAAGAAGAAGGAACATGAGAAACTGGAGAAATGCCAGGGACTCAGAAAGGAACTGGAGAAAGCTTGGAAGGTGAAGGTGACAATGGTGATCGTGGTAATTGGAGCACTCTGGGCTGTAACCTCCAAACTGGAGGAGTGGGTACAGCAGATCCCTGGAAAGACCTTAGACATCTCAGTCCAGAAAAGTGCAGTGCTAGGAACAGCTAAGATACTGCAGGACCCTCAAGCTCCCAGGCCTCTGGTAGTGGACCCAAGCTTGAGGTGAGGAACCACCCATGGAGGGTGAAGAGATGTATATCTTTAGATATTTTGGACCTTGTCGTTTCAAAAGTAGCTTTTATGCCAAAAAAGTGTGAGCACTACCGGAGCTAGAACACCTGCAGGGACTTCTTGTCCATGTGACACCATTGCCTATCAGGTAGAACACAAACCATGAATGCATAGTTAGAATATCCTCCCGACTTCCAGTGGAAGTTTTTACAGAGAGCAAAGGGTCTGGCTGACTGTGGACCTCAAATCTAAGAGACAACTGTAGTTTTACCTTTTTACACCTAAGCCTTAAGATGTCCTCCTAGACATGTCTGTTAATTTTGACTATTAAAGGGTCAGAGAATGTCCTGCAAATATGTTCTTTTACCATTTTCCCCAAAAAAATGGATTCTTCAATATCATTATTTCAAAATTCACCCCAATTTATGAGTGGAATAACAATAAAAAAAAACAAATTCAAAATTTGATTTTAAATGTTTTTAAAACATGAACAACAGGTTTTGCATGATAAAAGTCTAAATTGCACAAGTATATTTCTATTTACAACAAAAGTTCTGTATCTTTGTCTCTAAGTATGCAAAAACAGTGCATACAATGTTACAGGTGTTTTTGTTCAAACAGGGCAGTTCTCTCATCCTTGGCTCTTCATTGGCCTCGGTGATGCTGCCAATGACAGTTTCTGTCTGGCTGCAGGCCCAGGCTCACACACGTCTCACGTCTCACACTTCCAGGGAGTGCTCTTGGTGCAGCGTTTCTACCATCAGTGGGAAAAGATTTCACCTGGTGATGGGTTTCCTGTATTTAGATGAGGTTGGACACCTGGAGTACATCTGGGATTGAACCTCCGTGTGTGAGGATCTCCATCATCAGGCTCTACAGCTATCATCCACTTTTATTGATGTGGTGAGCAGTTTTTATCTTTGAACACATCACCAGAAACTCCAACATCCCCACGTTTTCTCCCTCTTTGGCCCTTCATCAGCTCCAGCCTACAGGCTCTCAAAGAAAACTTGAAGAAAAATGTTATTCATTTATTGTGATTTAACAGCATAGCTACTCCTGAAGAAACCTAATTATATTCTTATATTATAAGATCACTTATAACTTATGTCAAAAATAAGGTAACTTACATTAGAATAACATTTCTCTCATACAGTAAATGTTTCAGAGTAAAAACTAGCTAACGAGGACGTGATTTATCCAGAAAAACCACCCGGAACTAGATCTCCTCAAACGTTACCTTTTCTCACCAGACGTGACTCCTTCTGTTGCTCCTTCGGTTTTAAAATCTTTGAACATTCATGGGGTTTTATTAATCTGGGGGGTCGTCTTTCTGACAATTTTTTAAAACTTTTTTCGCTGTTGTAAAAACGCCCTCTGCCCGCACGGCTCTCTGTAACTCTCCACCACTCTGTCTTCCCAGTAAAGAAAAGAGATTCTGCGTGAGATTACCGTAATGACACAATATCGACAATAAAGCGCAACGTCTCAGCTCTCAGAAACTGTTGAAATTTTTTAAATAGATCAAACTGTTAAGAAATTGCAGTAATTTAGAGTACTTGTCCAAATGTGTGGCTGGCGACACGCTCAGTTATAAACAAACTAGAAAAACTAACTTTTTGACTCTGTCTTACTCAATCAAACTTTCATTTAATATTGAGACAAAAAGAAATTTGTTAAATTATCTTTTTTTATAAAATCTTTTGAATGACTCTTTTTAGCTAAGTAAATGCAGAAAATGTCAAATTAATAGTAATAATTAAAAAATAATAAATGCACTTTTTGGTTTATTTTAATGAAAAGTCACTTTAACTTGTGTTACGCTAAATTTCTCTTTGCACTCAACAGCTGTAGTCAAATGTAGTACACTCTCCTTACTTACTCTGAATTGGGCTCCATTTTGGAGTATTAGGCTATGCTCCTTTACACAGGGGCCTGCAGCTTATGAATATTGTATAGAAATAAAGTAGGCTGCTGGTGATGGACAGATTCTGAGGCTTAATCAAGCGTTACAGAGCACAAAGCTCTTGAAGGGATATAGATTTTAAGGATACACAGTGCCATACCTGTTTAATAAATTATGAAGAAGTGTATGACTTATTGCACATCCCAAACAAATTTTTTAAAAAATTAGTAGTTGTACAAGAGGAAAATAAAAGTTCTGCAATGAATCAGCCACTCAGGGGAGCTTTCATTCTCAGACAATAATTTCTGTCCTCCTGTTATCTCTTGTGTTTGACTGTGTTTCAGTCTGGATGAAATTCTGATAAAAACATGTATATAGAGCTTTACTACCTTCTTAGAAGGCCTAAAGTGCTTTACAATTACAGTCCCATTCATCTATTCACACACACATTCACACAGAAAAAGTACAGTATATCTTCCAATAGTAGCCGGGGCGTTTATTTAAAAAAAATTGTCGGCCAACCTGGCGTTTATTAGAGACCGGCGCCTATTGGAGACTGACGTTTATTCAATCACAGACAGAATGGTGATGGTTAATGGGTTCATTTTGTGTAAAATTTGATCACAAAATGCAGAAAATAACAGATAAACATTTCAGGATTTCTAGAAATGATGAGTACATTTCATTCTGTTCTGATTCACATTGGCTGTGAACATGCCAATCATTTTCCTGGAGACATGCGCACCTTTTCCATTGTTCAGTAATCCATGTTCAAACCAGGTCCTCTTATTTGTTGCTGCTCACCAGGAAACCAGGACTTGCTCCTTGTCTTTCTTTCTGCAGCCTCTCTGCTGTTTAGGATTCACCCCAGAATTGGTGCATGGAGCTAGCAGCTAATCTTTTTAGCATGTTAGCTAAGTAGAACTAGCAGCTAATGTTTTTAGCTGTTAGCTACACAGAGTGATGTCAGTGTTTGTCTCATTTACTATGCACGAAAGACATGGATGATGTTAAGAGATCAGGTTGTTTTTTTTTTTCAAAAAGCTCTATAAAAACATCAGTGATCATGCCTCAATGTTTGGGTTGATTCAAGATAATAACCTCCGCTTGTTCTTTGCTGACTGAAGTAAGCTGTGAGATATCCAGTCATGAATGTCCTGAATGCATTAACCAAGAGCCTGAACAGGGCCTCTGGTCTCCTGGTGTCATTGTAATATATATCTGTGTGTCATCTGCATAGCCATGGTAACTAATGTTATTCTTTATAACCTTGGCCAGTGGGAACATGTAGATATTAAATAGAAGTGGCCCCAGGATGGAGCCTTGCAGAGCTCCACATGTAATTTCTGTCGGCTCTGATGTGAAGTTACCAACTGACACAAAATATTTCCTGTTTTCCAAGTACGTTTTGAACCATTTTAGTACTGGCCCAGTGAGACCCACCCAGTTTTCCAGTCGTTTGAGTAATATAGCGCGATCGACTGTATAGAATGTGGCACTGAGATCCATTAAAACTAGCACTGACATATTTCCACTTTCTGTATTCAAACGTATAATTCACACTTCACTTTGATCAGAGCCGTGGTGCTGTCTGATGCCTGACTGGAAGACATCATAGCAGTTGTTTCTTATTAATAATTCATTTAACTGGTGAAAAACAGCTTTTCCATTAGTTCATTCATTTTCTATACCCAGTTTGTCTTTTCAGGGTCACGGGGCTGCTGGGGCCTAACCTGGCCACTCATGGGCAAAGGCAGGGGACACCCCTGGACAGGTCACCAGGACAGGCCCCTGTCTGTCGCAGGGGCCACAACAACACACCGATGCACACTCGCCTGGAGTAAACTCACACATGTCCAGGACTTGAACCAGGAACCTTCTTGCTGTGAGGCAAGAGTGCTAACCACTGCTCCACTGTCTGTATTCAAACATATATCATTAGTCACTTTGATCAGAGCCATCTCAATGCTGTGGTGCTGTCTGAAGCCAGATTGGAAGACATCATAGCAGTTGTTATTAAGAATTCATTTAACTGATGAAAAACAGCTTTTTCGATTGTCTTACCTAAAAATGGCAGGTTTGATATCGGTCTGTAGTTGCTCATTTGTGTTTTGTCCAAAATGTCCTTTTTCAGGAGGGGTTTGATTACAGCTGTTTTCAGTGGTTCTTGGAAAACACATGTACATGATTTTTTCCTTAAAAGAAGAATTAGGGGAGGTTCTGAGAAAATGGACTTCAAACCAGCTAATGACAAAGCCTGCCCATAATTTAGTCAGAGGGAGCCCCATCCATCTCTACTCCAGGCCACAACTCTATGGAGCTCAAACAACGAGTCAGAGGCAGATGGATCCATATGCAGGTTTTTTTTTTTATTTAAGAAGCTTGAAGAATCTGTGGTGAGCTTGGCAGTGGTTAGGAGGGCAAAGGGTTTATCAGAGGCTAAGGCAGAGCAGTGGTGATGAGCAGGAGAGGGAAAGGCACAGTGCGGAGTGCATCATAGGCTGAGGCAGGCAATAGTCAAAGACTGGCTGGAGTCGAGGCAGGCTGAAGAAGAGAACAGAAATGCTCAGAATTGCAGGAGGAAACCAGAACAAGACTTCACATCGAGCACAGCCCGGTGTTTGTAGTAATTGCTTGAATGAGAAACAGTTTGTGAGGTCTGGGAACAGCAGGCAGAGTCTGATGGGAAATGAAGTGAAGTTGAGGCACAGGAGGCAGTCAATACTCTGGAGATGGCTCCCTCTGGTGGTCGGAAGGAGAGACAGCAGACTGATCCATTAAAAGAGCAGAGGAAAAGCTCCAGCTTTGAACTCTGCATTCTTCTACTGACTAAACATGACTGGAATGCTCATTAAGATGCTAACAGTGCTGTCAAACTGTATTTCCCAACTAAGAAAAGAAAAACTTGATCATGTGCAATTTTTTCTTTGCTGAAGACACATTTAAGATTGTGGTTATAAAAATATCTGTATGACTTAAATCCCACAAAACAAAGTTAGCAATAATTGCACTAATACAATTTTTGTTTAAACGATGTGAGGTATTGTTTGTCAAAAATCTTTAGTTTGTGTTACACTAAATCCTAAAGCCAACTCTTTTAACTTGAAGATGTTCTTATGAGCTGGGTGATGGCTAAAATGCATTTTCTTATTTTATTTGTATAAAAAAATTGTAAGCTGTCTTGTAGCAAGTGAAAATTTTGACATAGAAATAATATTGTGGGGCCTAGAAAGAGCTCAGCAGAATGTCCCAAAGATGACTAAATATGTAAACTTACAATAGAAGATAAGGCTCTGTTGCTGTATGTTTAGGCTTTTAAATAGTAAACTAGACAAGAACTTTGTCATGTAAACAAATTACATTAAAAAAAATCAAAGTAAACTGAAGAACATGGTTTTCCTCAGAACTTCAAGACACTTCCCAGGTTCTTCAGTATATAGAATGGGACAAAAATAGTCTTATTATAACAGCCATGAGTTGTTGACTCACAATACATTTTTATTGCAGTGATATTACATTTTTTTTCTAATATTAACAAAAAGAAACTTCCTCATATTTTATGATAAGTGTCCTTTTCTTGTCTGAACAGATGAGGTGAAAATCTATGAAGGCAGAAATATTTAATGTAAGCATAAATTTACAGGAGATCAGTAAAGTTTTTTGACAACTTCTTGAACAATATTTGAAAACAGTTAAAAATGTTCACTCACACCTGCCACATGTGACTTAACTATTGTCAGAACTATGTGGGAAGATTTGTTTGAAACCCCCAGGTTTGATCACACAATATCCAAGATCCAGATGTTGCTCTCAAGAATTAAGTTAAATTCACTCCGGAAGTCAGGAAAATGGTCGTAGCTGTCAGAGACTTCCAGGACCATCCCACATGCGCAATCAGCTTTCTCATGTAAGTAGTTTAATGGGTAAAATTTACTTTGATATTATTTCTACATAACACATCTGAGCCAGTGCAATATCTTAAGATTATGCCAAACTTTTCCTCACTTAGCTCCCTGATGGACCTCTAAGGTGTTGTGCCGCCTCTGTTTGTTTTGGTATCATTACTTACAGCCTGTCTGCCGGGGTGTCCTCTGTTGTTGACTCCACTATATCAGACCACTGCTGTGTGTTTTTTTGTGTCACCAATGAAATCCAGCTGGAAGCCTCAGTAAGAACTGTGAGGAAACGGTTTATAACTCCTGAAGTGGCTGCAGGTTTTATTGATATTTTTAAACAAACTCCTGCTCAGATTTGACCTGCATCCTGTGATCATATTGTTGATGATTTTAATCACAGACTTTGGTCTTCCAGAGATGTAGTGGCTCCATTCAAAACTAAACAATCAAGAACCACTAATAAAACACCATGGAAGACTGATGGCATTAAGCATCTGAAACAGAACTGCAGGTGAGCAGAGAGGAGATATAGGAAGACGAAATTAATAATTCATAAAGAAATTTTAAAGAAACAACTCAAAATGTACATTAACTCAGTTAAAAAGGCCAGAACTCTTTACTTTTCCAATCTCATCTCAGAAAATAAAAACAATCCCAAATTTCTTTTTAAAACTATTGATATTTTAATAAATAAAGATTTCGACAAGTCCTCCATGCCATCATCTAATGCTGCATGTGAGGACTTTGCAGACCACTTCATGGGTAAAATCAATGCAATAAAATCTAATATTTCATCTGTACCATACTCTGGTTTTAATAGATCACCAGCATTGATTTCACCAGAGGAAACACTGGTGAGTTTTGTCCTGGTTGATGCAGAGATGCTTGGTCGAGTTATATCCCAAGTAAACCCCAGAACCTGCCTTTTAGATCCTATTCCTACTTCACTTTTTCAAACATTTGATGGATTATTTTAATCAGAGCTTTAACCCCAGTGTTTCTGTGGGGATCTTTTGTTCCAGGCCTTGCTGGTTTGGTCTGGGGTCGTTGCCGCAGTGGTCGTCCTTGCTGGGGCGACTGGAGTTCTACATTGCAGCCTCAGAGCTGTGGAGTGGACTTCATTGCTGTCCCGGTCTGATGGGCACTGTGGCGATGTTCCTATGACTGAGCTGCTCCTGGCATGAAAAGATTCCCAAATATCATTTCCTCACAGCAGAGCCAAGCAATAAGTTTCTTTTAGAAGGTATTTTATTAGTAGCCTCCTCATTATGTCTGGGGTCATGGGTTGTATGTGTTTTTGGTTGAGAGGGTAAAGGGTGGGTTGGGTTTTTATAGTGTTTTTGCTTTTGTTTTATGTAATGCGCTTCAAGTTACGCCAAGTATGAGAAGCGCTTTTATAGATAAAGTTTGATTGATTGGTTTATGCTGTGGCACTTAGTTGAGTTTTCTCCCAGTTAAAGCTGAGCCTTGCTCAGTGCAAAGTATTGTTTATGCCAGCTTGTCTGCATTACCAAATTATATTATTCTGATTTGACTTTCTGTTTTCCTGACCCTGTTTCTGCTACGACTGTTTGTCTGCCGCCTGCCCTGATCCACGCCTGGATTACAATATCTGAAGTCTGATCTCTGAAACTCCTTTGCTCGTAATTGACCCTTGCCTGCCAGACCCTGCCTTAGCTTCACAGACTTAAAGTTTTGCTTGACTCCTGTTGAAACGTACTGTATGTCATCTGACTGCCTGTTTGTAACACTTGGAATGAATCAGTAAAATTCCTGATTCTAAAGGAGGGCAAAGACAAACTCTATTGTAGAAATTTTAGACCAATGAATGTTTTAAATCAGGATTATAACATTTTTACTCATATTAGCAAAAAGGACGGAGAATTTCTTACCACAAATTATAAATCTTAATCAAACAGGATTTATTTGTTATTGCCAAACTCAGGATAATATCTGCAGGACACTGCACATTATCTAACCTATTACTGACACTAATATACCCACATTGTTAGTGGGTCTTGACACGAAAAAAGCATTTACGAGTGTCAGTTGGTAGTTCCTGTTCAAAGTTACGGAAAAACTAGAAAGAAGCACAAGGCAGGGCTGTCCTCTAACCCCGTTGCTATTTGCTGTCTTCATTGAGCTGCTAAACCTTGGGATTTCCCAGAATCAAAGTATATTAGGTATAACAATAAAAAAATGGAGAACCAATTCTACCTAGACTCCTTTACCTCTTCCAATCTCTTCCCACCAAAATATGCAATCAAAATGTTCAGGAATGGAAAAGACTTATTTCAAGAATTATCTGGTAAGGAAGAAGAGTACGGGTCAACCACAAGACTCTACAATGACCTAAAAATAAAGGTGGGGTGGCACTCCCCTGCTTGAAAGACTATTATATAGCGGCACAACTAAGACCACTGGTCTGCCTATGTGATCCAGAATATTTTGCTAAGTGGAAGGAAATTAAGAAAGCAACACTTGTTAATTATATGCTACAAGAATTAATAAAGGAAAAGATTATCTTAAATTCACTGTCTAACTCAGAGAATCCATTCATCCTTCTTTCATAACCTCACAAAAAACACTTAAACGAGGCATTTGTGAGTTGGAGATGGGCTGGTTTTGATAAAGACTGTATGCCTAACAAATTACACAGGAAAAAAAGGCTAAATGTCAATTGTAGAAATAATGAAATAGCATTGTGTAACGTTGACACAATTCCTTTATGGTTTTTGTCTAACACAATAGTAGTTTGTTAAACCTACATAATTTAGTGAAAAAAACACCAACATGTTTTCAATGTGTTGAGTGAACTCAAATGTTTAAAGAAGGACTATCACCATCCAACAAAAAATTCCCATTAAACATTGACTAGTACTAGCTAAGATCATGCCATTATTTTGTCAATTCATTCATGACATTAGTTATAAAAAAATGTTTTGAATTTCCTGTAACAATCACGGAGGCCGCCATGTTTGCGTTCAGCGTGCCCCCTCGCGCCCCTCCTTACAGAGCTTAATCGTTTTATGGATAGCCGGAAACAAATTTTTAGCACTGGTGTTGTGCTAAGGTCACTTAGCCTTTTAGTATCGCCGGATCGCACATAGACAGACCATCAGAAGGGTTGCGTACTCGCACGCGCCATTGGTCACCCATAGCCTATATTGCTGATTTGAGCTGTGATTTAAGCGGGAAGGAGCAGGTGTGTGAACGCAAATACCGCGGCTGTTCACGCTTGCCTGGTCTTTCTCTGGGATCACAGATGATCACCAGCAGAGGAGCCATGGAAGCGCACTGCATCACCTTGCGCACACATGCCAGGGATCAACCACAGCCGTCGGAGCGGAGCCAGTCAGGTGCGGTCCCAGTGTAAACTATAGTTGGGGAAACCAGCAAGGTTTGGACGGCTGAGCACGCTGTGACTGATATCAGCAGACCTTTTCTTGATTTTCCCATCTGCTTTCCAGGGAAGATCTGCACCGTCTTTTTGTGACTCAAATGGCTAATCAAACTATTACTGATTTAGATATGCTGATTTTATTCAACCAGCACAAAAAGTGATGTAAATTCATTTTGACCACAGGTAAAACGTGCAGCCTAGATGCACATTGCCTGCATATATTTTAAGTAAGTCCAAGGCTAAATGTTGTTGTCGGTCGTGCATATTTGAAGGTAAAGGCCCATCAGTTTTCAAGCACCTCGGTGTGTAACATTTGTTCCCGATGTGTGAGTGATAAGCTGTAGCCGTCCTCAGGGACCATTTGGTGGTTTAACCTTAAACGTGACCCTAACCTTAACCCTTCCTCTGGGCCTTTGCACTCAAGAAGAGTTCACCACTGACTGCACATATTTTGAAAATTATGTGTGAATAGTCACTTTCTAGTTTTTTGAGTACTAAAATTAAGCACAATGAGTCTACATGAAATAATATTTAGAAAGTTATATTTAATTCTTTTGTACAGGCTAATAAGAATTGGTACAAACGAAGCAACATAATGTCATGTCAGAAATAAGTCGATTCATAGTTTTCCCCAAGTAGTTTTTCCCTGACGTTTGTTTTAGCGTTGTATTGCTGCAATGTATTTCTTATTTTTTTTCTTGTTTTCAGTAATTGTTGGAGATGTGGCGTTGCAAACTTTGGTCGATTGTAAAATGACTACAATTTTATCTACTTCCGGTAAGCACCAGAAGGTTCTGATGCCACTTACACTGGGGGGTTTGTTAGCATGTCGACTGTAGCAAATAAGGCCCGAGAATTATGAGAGTTTTTGGTAATGATGTCAGAGAAATCGGACTTCCTTGCATTGCTCAGTTGTAAATTATAAAAGTGAAGTTTCTCTTTATAGATGTAATCAACCTGCAGTTTAGTCTTTCTCCATTTGCATTCAGTTAAATACTGTTTTGTGATCTCCTCCTTCAAAACATTTGTGTGGACTGGAATTGTGCTTTCAAAGAAAACGCAGCAGTGATCAGACAGACCTAAATCACATACAATAATCTTGGAAATGTTCAGACCTTTGGAAATCAATAAATCAAGAACATGTCCTCTGTTGTGTGTGGGCTCTGTTACATGTTGGGTCAACCCAAAATTTTCCAAAGTGTTATTCAGGTCTTTAATCCCTTTGTTCTGAGAGTTGTCAACTTGGATGTTAAAACCTCCAACAATAATTATACAGTCAAAATCAACACAGATCATAGACAGCAGTTCACTAAATTCATGGTTAAAATCTGCACAGTATCTGGGGGGCCGGTACATATTTATAAATGTGGTTTTTGAATGAGGCCTTTAGCTGTAGGGCCATGTATTCAAAACAGGGAAAGCTTCCAAAAGATAACTTCTTACACTGAAATAGTTCATTGAGCAAAACTGCAACCACCCAGTTTTCAGTTAAAAACATAAAATCAAGGTTTTACTTTGTAATAAAATCATGAATTAAAAATGTTTTCCCTGCTAAAGACCTGACATTTAAGAATGCTAACCTAAGAGGTCTAGGAGTAACAGCATTGTCATTTACCTTATGTTTCTGGATAGACACAGAAGGTAATAAAAAGTAATAAAAAAAACTTCAATGTAAAATAATGTTATGAAACCTATATATATTTCAACATATACATATATATTCTGATGTGAAGCACTCACAGAAAATATTTCTGTAAGCAGTTACCTTTAACATGGTATGGTAAGACATGCATCTGTAACTCTACAAATCACTGTGAAAACTTTTTTTTTCTCATCTGTTTTGCATAACAAAAATAAATTGTGTTTGATCTTATTGCATATTAGATTGTTTTTAATAGTTATTTCCGCTATAACCCCATATTCACTTATTTATTGGATTTTCAAAAATTTTGTGGTAAGAGTATTCTTCGATCCATTTGTCTTCGCGTATCTGGGACCAGGTCACAAGACGGCAGTCTAAGCAAAGACATCTAAGCATTTCTCTCCCTTGGCACTTCTTGCTCTTCCAGGGGATTCCCAAGGTGCTCCCAGGCAGCTGAAATAGACTGTCTCTCCAGTGTCTCCTGGATCTCCCCTGGGATCTCCTCCATGAACCATCACATAAATGTGGTGAAGGGCTATGGGAACTTAAGTGATCCTAGGATCTATGCTGTAATGCCCCCGGTAGGGTCTTTAATAGCCAGTGTAGGGTGCCTCTGCACCCCAACCCTGGGTAATGGAAACTGGATTAAGATGATGGTTAAAATAGCTCTCTTCTATTTTTCTAATAAGCATGCAATTGCAAATGGAGAAGGTGCTAGATAAAGCCTTATCAAGGGCATTACAATGGGTTGGAAAAACAAAGAAAAATGTGTAAAGACAAAGCCAGAAAAGACCATGTAAAGCTGATGTTATTCCATTTGGCTTTGGAAGATTCAGAGTATCTCTGGAGCCAAGAATTTCACTGATCTAATCAGGAGCTAAGAGATCAACATGAAGCCTCTTTTATTATTCACTTTCGCTGACGTTGCCACCTTAGTTCATAGCTCTGTGTTTGTAGAAAATATCATCCACAGAGATTCTTTGGCAGAGAAAAAAAAAACAATAATTACATTAGCATTTTCCTTCTTTCAACAACAGTGTTTTCTTATCTGTAAACTTCAAACTTTAGGAACTATTGATCTACCCGGTGTTATCACTGACATGATAATTAGGATGAACATCTGGATGAAAGTTTCTGAAGGACAATGGAAACCACAGCATGCTGTCACTTGAAGAGCCTAGCTTGTCTTGAATTATCAAATTGTTTTTAACACAAAGGACCAGTTGAAATGTAGGTGTGAAGCACTTGAGAAGGTTTTCTGTAGTTTTACTAGAAATTTTCTTTTTGACTGAGTTAAAAAATACATGTAAAGGCTATTGAAATTTGTATGTCTTAAATAATTGTGTGTTTTTCTTCTTCTTTTTTTAATCTGTTTCATTGTGCACATTTTTATCTGCAACTTGTAACAATATAAGAAGAGAAACCATTAACAACAGTCTGCTAAACTATGCTCTAAAAAACAAAAAGAAAATTGAAAATGTTCTGTGTAATTTATTTTAAAATATTAATTAGCTTTCATATGTCTATTGTCTTTATCTCACGAAATAAAAATCTGTTTTGATATTTACTAAACCGCTAGGCATTTATTTAATCATTAAACATTTATCTGTTGTTTAAAACTTTTGGGCATTGGTCAGGATTTTAGTTTTTTCTTTCTCTCTTTTTAATTTAATCAGTTTTAAAATAGTAATTACAATAAATATTGTTTGTATGGCAACTTTCTTGACACTCAGGGTCGCCTCACAGTACACAAGACAATTAAAAGCATAAAACAACAATAACTTTAACAGATAAAACAACAGTTAAAATGTCATGTAATGCATGCACGCTGAAAGAGGAAAGTTTTAAGATGTTTGGAGAACTGAGAAAGTGAGTCTATATTTTGTAAGTCAGAAGGGAGGGAGTTCCATAATTGCTTGGCAGAGGTGCTGGATGCTCTGCGCCCCATAGAAAGGAGACGAAATCTAGAAGCAACCAGCCGAAGAGAAGAGGAGGATCTGAGGGAGCGAGTGGAAGTAGCAACAGCCACGAGTTCGGAGACATATGAAGGGACGAGGTTGCGGAGGGCTTTGAAAGTTAAAATGATGATTTTGTAAGTGATCCGGTGAGGTACTGGTAACCTATGAAGCTGCTGTAAGACAGGTGAAAATACAGACAGGCAAGTGAAAACAGGTTAAAAACAAAGTGATGTAGAGGGGAAAGAAAATGAATATAAAATGATCAATATATTTAAAAATCTTGATTTGAACAGAATCAAAAAATGGAATTGTAACCTGCTTTATAATGTAATTATGGCTCACATTTGACATTTAACATTCCTTTCGTATACAAGTATTCTGTAAATCAGTTGTTGAATATAAAATCCTTTTCATGCATTTTTGACTATTTATTTTCTAATAGTTAAGAAGGTTTATTACTATTTCAAACACCCAGCATATTTCTTCTCTTAGAAAAACCAAGCTTTAAATTGACAAAAACAAGAGCGTGTTGCACGAGCGACTTATGTCAAGCTGCAAGAACCAAGTGAGAATATATTTGTACGTATACAGGAAAAATATTCCTGTAAATCACAATGAGTTCTGCTGTGAGAAGGCCGTCAATTCATGTGTGGTCTTCGTGCATTTATGGGTTTTCCAGAACAGAAGAGGGAACTTAGTAAGTCAGCGAACAGTTTCTTGTTTTGTTTTTTTTTGTTCAAGAGACCAACCATTTTTTAACTAAGGAATGGCAGAAAAAAAACAGTTTTTTTCTAAATTCAATAACCCAACCTTCACATGTATTTTAAAATTTGTATGCACATCTACTTGTGGGTTTCCTCACTACAGTCTCTCATTTCCCTTGTTATAACAGGGTAAATTACAATGTCATTTAAAGTCACAGTGATAATTTATTGGCTTTCCAGAGCTGACAGACAAAGGTCACGAGCAGTGCTGGGAGGCGTTGCTATCAACCTTATCTGTGCAGGTCATTAACCTTGACCTGGTGCAAATAAATGACAGTCATGGAAGTTCCCCCATCATGTTCAACCCCCCCAAGATACCCAAGAAGAAGTTGAAGTCTCTGACAACTTACTCTACTGCCCCCTAAGCTCAAATGCTTCATACTTGCCTTAATTGTCATATGGCAGCCAAAGCAGCCTTCTTAATTGATCTGACCTTTCACAGCGCTTTCTAATTTCCAATCCTGCTTTCATTGTTCCATCTGGCTCTTTTAAAGCGACATCTGGTTGACTGTACTTCAGCTGGTGATCTCTGCACAGATTTTTTTAACTTAATGTATTCTTCAGCAGATGTTAGATTTTATCGGTAAGCAAGGAGCTTTCCTTCACCCTCCAACAGAGTCATGTTCAATAGACAAATATTAAAAATGAAAGTTCAAGTCTTGCTTCTGTCAGACTAAATACTTATTTTTCTTCTCATTGAGGTTTTTTTTTATTAAATTGTCTGTTCAAACATTCGCTTTTAGGTTATGAATATTTGATTTTGCAACCTATAAGTCTTGCTTTTTGAATTTAATAAGAGGCAAGATTTTTTTTTTCAGTTAATAACAGAGAATGTAAACCCATTTATAATGGATGAAAGGAAAGCAGCTTAGCTCATAAACATTTTTCAACAGGGTACCTGTAATCTTATTTTTCTTCCATGAAATCCCAATGTTAAAGATTCTAATCTCTTCTAAAATCTTCTTTTGCCTTAAATGTTGTATGATTATTATGCCTTTACAGATAATTGCAACCACGTAGCATTAAGCCCCTTTTCTCCACTTTTTCTCTGGAACCATTTTTTTCACTTGCTTTTAAACATCAAGGTTACGTATTTCTTGTTCCTTTTTTAACCAGGGAAACAAACAAACTTGTTTCTGTATCTTCCAGCGTCATATTCCTTCCTTTAAAAAATGTAACTTGTTGTTCTGACATTTTCACAAAAGATGAGTTTTGGATAGCCTGTTTTCTTATAGTGAAATGCTTGCTGAAAATTTACCTGCAGGTGGTTAAATTCGTGCAGTATAATTGACACCTATTGATTGCTGAGATTTAGATGATAAAGACAGGATATGGATTTTCTAACCCTGCACTGTCCTCTCCTTCCAAGGAAGGATGATGCACCATACCACAAAGTTTAAAAAGCCCTTGTTGATGTACTATTCAAAAACAGCAGGTTGAATTTTTGCCAAATATTGCTGAGTAGGTTTCAGGATTATTATCTTTTCTGATCAGCTACTTTCAAATTAAATTTGTTGCATGAGTACAGAAATTGGTCTTTCTGATGTCAATAAAGCCAGTATTTAGTAGGTTCACTGGGGAATAGAATACAAGGGTTGACATATAATGGGCTCAAGGTCAGAATCTAATGCTCCCATGAAAGCAAACTGGCACTGATAGACACATCTACCCTCCTGAGCTGTTAGGAGGCAAGCACACCACAGAACATCTGTTCACAAACAGCCCTGACACCAATGCTCACCCGCCATCTAAACCTCACAGCCTAAGTCCCTGGCTATGGCCAGATGGCAGCCCATGCTCCCTCCTCTCCACATTCAGAACAAATCACGGGGAAGAATGGCCTGCAGGTACCACCCCAGGCCTTACTGTGCCTCTCACCACTGACCACCCTCTGGTGGATTCCAATGTTCCCTCCTGTCAAAAGACAAATTGTCATACAGACTGCTCTTTTATGAATTTGCCCTGCAGACCAAACAGTAGAGGAGGTTAAGAAAAATCCTTGGCCTGTGCTGCTCAACTTTGAAACAAAAGTCTGCACTTTGAAAACTTAGGAAACTTGGAGTCACAATAAAGCCAGTGGTCCATTAGGGAGGGAGTTTCTCTTAAGTTTTTCTTTATAGGATATACTTTTAATAAAAGTTTGTCTGACAGACACCACATTATCCCTGTATGAGCTGCTTTTAAATGATTTACTCTGATTTTATATATGTATATTGGGGCCTTACTCTGAAATTGCTAAAACAGAACACAGTTTTTGCATTAGGAGTCAGAGACAGTTAAAGTTTCCTGAAAAAAAAAAAAAAAAAAGCTAATTTGTGACTCCAAAATGTTTTAGGTCAAACATAAAATTCACATAAAATAATTTCAGTCACTTTGAAACTTGGAGGTCGTATGTTGCCAGAAGTGGGAATTTAAAACAAAAAGGATTAACTACAGTGAACACTATGAGACAGGCATGTCCAAAGTCCGGCTTGGCCAAATGCAGCCCACAATCAAAATTTCTCTAGCCTACAAGCTCATGTCTTAATCACGTGACTTGGAGTGAACGCTGGTGAGCTTGGCAGCCACTGCTCCCTGGACACTACTACACTACTTTACCTTCATTACCAACAATGTGGATTAATCATGAGTGGATTATACTCGCCTGGACTATCCTGTTACTTGTCCAGCCTTTTTTTTTTTAACTTGTCCTGTCCAACAGCTGGACAAACAGATATGAGCTGAAAGCCTCTTGTATTAGACAGATTTTACTCTTACAATCGGAGGTTATAAATTATGGGGAACACAAAATGTATATTAGTATAAGCCCCTTTTGCAATTTAAACTAAACTTTATTTATATTAATTTTGTTTGTGTTCTTTTTGTTTGACCGGAAGGAAAAAGAAAGGGGGAAAAAGAGAGAGAGTTGTCGGTGGTGGTGGTGGTGGTGGTGGGGGGTGTTGCAAAAGAAAAGGGGAAAAAGGGTGGATTATGGATTAAACTACAGGCAACAAAATGCTGGAAGCTTATACCCATTACAATCGTGAGAGTTGGTCTAAAATGGGCGGGGCCTGTCTACACACTCAGCTGTTACAAACATATCTGCCGGCTCCAAGAGTGTTCACAAACTTGTCCACATCGATTTCACACGCACACTTGTGCATACCAACCAAGACATGTAAAGCATTACATTCTGTCACGTAAACAATTTGAAGGTGCAAAGGTGAGCCCAGTTGTGCTCAGGTGAATGTTATGTTAAGCTGAAGTGGATGATGGGATGTAAAAAAGAAAAAGGGAGGGAGGGAGAACTCCCAGCCATACCCAGACCAAGACTCCTGCCGAGGCAGCAGCAGCGACCAGGGCCTGCCCCTGCACTCCTCCGTTGGCCTCAAAGTGGGCCAACGGAGGAGATCCACACGCCCGGCTAAGAACCGAGACCAGGGCCCACAGGACCACCACACGGGACCCCAACACCGGAGAGCAGTGAGGTACAGAAGCACAGAGTGCAAGCCCTAGCCCAGCCAGAAGACCAGCCCTCCCACCGGGCCAGGGGGCCCAGCGCAGGGCCCTAAACCCGAGAGCCTCTTCACTCCAGACAAGCCGCCCACCACCACCCAGGAGTTCTGAGCATCCCCCCACCCCAGCCCTGGGTACGAGCCAGGGCCCCCAAGGGAGACCCACTCCAAAGATCCACAAGGGAGCACGGCAGGGGTCAGCCACCCACACTTGGAGGAGGGACGACCAAGAGAAGTGGGGGTCCCTGAAGGTGTAGACTAAAATAAATACATAGCCTGACCAGGCTCTCCTAATGTTGTAATTTAGAAGGGGCCTGGCACCCGAGGGCAAGGACCAGAACCTACATCACAAGGACACAGACACCCTCCAAGCTCAGATGGAATATGATCCCCCGCTCATGGACTTGCCAGAGAAGCAAGCATTGTCCAGCATTTTTTGACAGCCTTGCTCCAATACTCAGCCACCAAACTTGCTAAGCTCCATACCTCTACACTTGGCGCACCACGGCTAGTTCTCCTCCAGCATGCAGACATCTTATACGTCCCCCGCCGGAGATACATTCATCAAGGATCGCATCAGAACTTTCAGTATGAAAAGACCAACCCCATCAATTCACTTTGGTCCTCAGCCAGCCGTCAACCAAAAAACTCTGCTGACCACAGCCACCTATCCCACCCGGCTCACTCAGCTAACGCGGCTAATAACTTAACTTGCATGACTGTCACCGTCGGTCTCCTGAACATTCGCTCCCTCACAACCAAGGGGGATCTTGTCCAAGATCTCGTTAATCGGGAGTTGAATTTCGTGTGCTTGACAGAAACATGGCAACAACCTCATGATTTTACTCCACTCAACAATGCTACTCTGCTGGGGTTTATTTACATCGCCAAACCACGTGACTCAGGCTGCAAAGGCAGTCTTGCAATGATTTGTCACGAGAACTGGAGGATGGCACCTGTGACTGCTCCTGTGTTTGAATGCTTTGAGTCTTCTGTCTGTCAGTTCTCTGGATCAACTCCAACTATTATTGCCACCATCTGTCGCCCACCTAAACCTAATAAGGATTTTATCCCTGACTTTTCCAACTTTCTGAGACACCTCTCCCTGCTCTCAACAAACATAATACTCATGGGAGACTTCAATATCCACATGGACAAAATCAATAACTCTACCACCAAAGACTATGTTTCCTGCCTGGACAGTTTTGGTTTCCATCAACATATCACTCTCCCTTCCCACACCAAAGGTCAAATCTTGGACCTTGTCTGCTGTTCAGGTGTCTTACCAAATTCCTGCAAAGCTGACCCCCTTCCTTTTTTGGACCATTCTCTTGTAACATTTACTGTCAATATTTGATCCACTGGATCAAACCCACCATGTAGCATAAGCTACCGTAAAATCAACAATATCAACCTGAATCACCTCTCTTCTCATGTTATTAACCTGATAATCTTCACACTCCAGATGAACTTGTTTTGTGTTATAACAGCAACCTCTGCAACATCCTGGATCTTCACGCTTCACTCTACACCAGGATGGTCTCCTTTGCTGTCAATGCTCCCTGGTTCACCCCCACCCTCATGAAATAAAAACCAAAGAATGTGGACTTGAAAGATTATTCAAGAAAACTGGTCTTTCTAACCACAAACACATGTACCTCAGCCACCTCACCCACTACAAAGATTCCATTTCTAAAGCCAAGTCTGGATATTACTCAGCTCTAATCAACTCCAGTTAAAGACATTCTAAGGCCCTCTTTTCTAAAATAACCCAACCTATAATCCTACTACCACCTCACCTGTACACCTCAGCCTTCTGTGACACCCTAGCATCCTTGTTCACTTCAAAAATAGAGAACTTCCACCTAGAACTCTTAGCAAACTCAGATTATAATCCTGCTCCCTCATACCCGTTGGACCCACACCACCTATTGTTAACATTTACTCTACCATCAGTCAACCAAATTGCTGAGCTAGATCTAACTTCTAAAACCTCAACCAGTCAACTGGACCCACTTCTTACAGCACTGGTCAAAGCTTCTCTCCCCTCTCATCACCAACATTATTCACTCCTCCCTCACCACTGGAATTGTTTCTTCCACTCTCAAAAAGGCTGCTGTTACACCCATTCTCCAAAAACCTGGATCAGATCCCTCCAACCTCAACAGTTTTCGCCCCATCTCGAATCAGATCTTTATGCCAGAATCACTGTCTGTGAACCACTTGTTTCCCTTAAAATACGCACAGCGGGCTCATCCTTGCGCTCACTGCTCCTGTATCAGCAAGAAATGGTCTGACAATCAATCGAGCAGTGCACTTCCCAAAGTCGCATCAGGACATTGTTACAGATTTCTAAACTTAGTCCACACAAAAAGCACACCAGAGTGTTAAGCTGATTTTTGAAAAAGTTTAGTCTTTATGTGCGCCTTATGGTGCGGGAAAATATGGCAATTCAAAAACGAAACAGTAATTTAATAAGTAGAGAACTCGAATTTGATGAAGAGATTTTTAATTGAAAATGTAACTGAATGAGACAGTCGTTTCTTTGGCGTTTGGGCTCTGGGCCGGAGACATCCTTCGTTCCGGTGAAGATCTTACTCCAGTTGAGGAGACCCCAGAGCCTAGACGCTGATGGTAGTTAGATGAACAGGGCAGAACTGAAGAGCCAGCAGGCTTAACAAATAAACAGTTCTCCAGCAGGCCTTGGAGCTCCAGCCAAACATGCCGCCGATGATCAGCGATGCTCCTAGAAAACACAAAGATGTCATCTAGGTATACAAACACAAAGTGGTGCAAAATGTCCCTCAAAAATCATTAATCAAGTTTTGAAACACAGCGGGGGCATTAGTTAGACCAAAGGGTCCAAAGGTCTTCCACTTCCCCAGAGCGGATACGCACCAGGTGATAAGCATTCCTCAGGTCAAGTTTGGTGAAGACCTGAGCTTCCTGCAGGGTGTCAAAAGCAGAATTCATTAATGGGAGCGGGTACTTGTTCTTAACAGTAATGGCATTAAGGCCCTGAAAATCTATGCATGGACGAAGAGAACCATCCTTCTTCCCCACAAAGAAAAAAACAGCTCCGACCGGTAACGACACAGAACAAATAGGGCCTGAACCCAAAGAATCTGAAAAATAACCTATATGACCTACTATGAACTATAGCCTCACGCTCAAGTTTAGATAATTTATGCAGATGAGCTGTGGGCAGTGTAACTCAGTGCAACACGTCTATAGCGCAGTCATAAGGACGGTATGGTGTCAGAGAGAGGGCCCTGAAAATAGTGATTTGCCATGCACCAGCTAACTTGTCTGTCCCACAAACGGTTGTCCACCCAGATTACCAGAGCGACAAGCTCGTCCAATGTGGAGGGCAAGTCCAGGGGCAACAACAAGTCCTTTAACTGGTCCGACAGTCCGTTCAGGAAGGCGTCGAATAGCGCGGCGGAGCCCCACTCGCTGTGGGCAGCCAGCAACTTGAACTCGATAGTGTAATCTCCAGCCCAGTGTCTCCACTGGTGGCATTGGAACAGAGCCCTGGCAGCCTCTCATCCAGGCCTGAAATATGGGCATCGGTGAAGGCCGGAAGTGACGCACAGACGGGAGAGCGGCATGTTCACTTGGTCGTAGCCAATGTCTCGGCCCTCCCAGACAGACGAGAGATAATAAATGACACCTTTACTTAATATGAGGGAAAGGAGGGTGACTGCAGCTGAAAAAACAATTCTCACTGGGTGAGGAAGGGCCAGCAGTCGCCCGATTTGCTGGAGCATCACTCTGAAGGGGATAGGGATGTAGCTCCAGAATCCGGCGGGGTAGGTGGTGGCGCTGGTGCAGGTGTGGCGTGGACCACGGCGTTAGCGGGAGGTGAAGATGGTGGGAGGAACTGCTGTATGTGCTGCACAAGCTGGGACAGCTGATTGCCGAAAACAGCCAGCTGCTGCTCGGTCTGACCAGAGATCTCCACCACGTCCTGCTGGAGTCGATCCGTCTGCTCACCCTAGTGTCAGATCTCTTTACCTTGATTGGCGAGCACTGCTCGCAAAGCTCCACTGTCTGCTGTGTCCATATTGGCAGCATAGGAAGTCACAAAGACAAAAGTCAAAATTCACACCAGACAAAAATCACAACAAAACCTCCAAAAAATAACCTGGCAGGAGAGACAAGAAACTGGAGACCAGACCAAACCAGCAGGGAAGTGAAGAGAGGAAACTCGTTATATACTGACAGGGGAAGAGAACTGACAAAAGGACACAGGTGAAACACATAAGGGAAGAGTGGTAATCAGAGGATGAGTCAAAACTAAATAAAATGACAAAAGTCAAACAAACACCCTGTCTCAAACACAGCACGACAACCCCCAAGATATGGATGCTGTAAGCAGCCACATACAAGATCTTCTCGAGTCTGGAATCATTCTGGAATCAGAATAACTATTATCCGCTGTATGCAAGAATGACGGAGGTGTCTCTGTTTCGAGTACAGAAAGTTCAACCGGCAAACAATAGAAAATCCAAATGATTTTCCCAAACTCGAAGAATCTTTTTACGCTCTTTCTAAATCCAAGTGATTTTCAGTCCTTGACCTGAAGTCTGGTTATAACCAGATTGAGATGGAATAAGCAGACAAGCCAAAAACAGGGTTTGTGTGCCCCCTTGTTTTCTGGGAATTCAATTGAATACCCCAAAGAGTCACCAACGCTCCCAGCACCTTCCAGCGACTGATGGAGAAACGTGTGAAACTGTCCCTAGAACAATGTGTGTTCTTCCAGACCTCAGTGTAATACCTTGGACATGTGGTTTCGCAGGAAGGTGTGAAGACTTACCCAGACAAAATTTCAACACTCAACACTGGCCAGTGCCCAAGACCCTTAAGGAGCTACTTTCTTTCCTGAGGTTTGCTAGGTACTACAGATGATTTGTGAAAGGGTATTCAACCATTGTCAAGCCCTTGCATGACCTCACAGCTGGATACCCACCATTACAAAAAAGGGCTTAAACCACCCATTGAACCACAGAAGTAACATAACCCTGAAGATGTTCTTCAGGTACCCTGCACTTCTCTTGGTTGTCCCTCCTCTAGGTGGCGATGAATGGCCCCTGTTGTGATCTCTCCTGGATCTCCTGCTGCTGCCTGGAGCCTTGGGGCGGGTCTCCCTTGGGGGTCCCTGGCTCGTACCCAGGGCTGGGGTGGGAGGATGCTCGGAAGCCCTGGGTGGTGATGGGCGACTTGTCTGGGGTGAAGGGGCTCTCAGGGAGTGGGGCCCTGCGCTGGGCCCCCTGGCGCTGCGGGAGGGCTGGTCTTCTGGGTTGGCTAGGGCTTGCACTCTGTGCTCCCATGCCTCACTACTCTCAGGTGTTGGGGCCCATGTGACAGTCCTGTGGGCCCTGGTCTGGGTTCTTGGCTGGACTGCTGGGTGGGCAGATCTCCTTCGTCAGCCCTGATCACCACTGCTGCTTCGGCGGGGGTCCTGGTGTGGGGATGGTTGGGATTTCTCCCCCTTTTTTTTTTACATTGCATATCTACCTCTGCTTAATATGAACACTCACCTGAGCAAAGGTGTTGGCTCACATTTGCACAATTGTTTTATGTGACAGAACGAAACACTTTACATGGTTTGTATGCAAGTGTGTGTGTGAGCTGTGGTTGTGCTGTGTGCATGTTGACAGGTTTGTATGTGGGGACTCTTGGAGCCAACGGGTACGTTTGTAATATCTGAGTGTGTAGACAGGCCCTGCCCATTTTAGACAAACATTCACACCTGACTGTAATTATTGTAAACTCTTAGCATGTTGTTGCCTGTTGTTTTTATGATTCTGCCCCCCACCCCCCGTGTAATCAGGGCAGGGATGCCAGTTTAGCTTAGTCATTTTAGTTTAGTTTAGATGCCCCAACTGCCTCTAAGCACCCCTTTTTGGACCCTTACTGTTTATTAAAATTTGGATGTGCCCTACTTAAAGTTCAGATGTAGCTCTGAAAGAAGGGAAAAGGAAAGAAAAAACACAGCTGCACCTGGGGACAAGAGTTATACATAGTTTCAGCTTCTCAGCTCAGCTGTTATCATTGTTGTGTCTCATCATTCCCTCAGCCACAGGTCTCCTTAGCGACAGGCCTCCAGCAAAGCAAGGTCAGCAAAAACAGCACACTGCACAATATCGGACCAAGCCACATTTTTAGATGCTGATTGTAGGTCCTTCAAATGGATGACAAAAGACTTTAGAATATGTACAGTTCACTCTAACAGGTTGTATAAACAAAATTGAACTAAATTGAACTTCATGTGTTTCGTGACCAATTTAGGACAGGTTTTTTTGCTGTTTCTTTTGATGGTGAGCTATCTATGACCCTTCTTGGAGGACACCTGAATTAAAGACTTGAAAAGAATCTTCCGGAAGGACATCTGAACTGAAAACTTAAAAAGGACCTTCAGCAAGGTCTAAAGAAATCTGGACACCCAACCTCCGGGCAGAATCTTTTATGTTAAAAGCTTTGTTTTTTTGTTTTTTGGCAATACAATCAATTGGTTATTTTACTCGGTTGTTCCGTTTTTATCAACACCCTCTGGGCTCCCCAAGACAAACAGCTCTTCTGTAGTCAGTGTGCCTAGTCCTAAAGTAAGCGTTACAGATGTATGGATGATTTTCAATTTTACCAATAAATCACTCAATGGAGTGAACCATCTGAATGACAGTTAAATAGTCCCTTTTTCTGTTGGTGTCTGAGCCCCATGATAACTGTAATGAATGCCATGAAATTTATATATTAATTAGTTATATGATGTGACAAATACATGCGGATGATTGATACATGTTTAGACAGATAATGATATTGATCATATCAATATATTTTGTGGATTCTTTGTTGATGTTCTGTATTTCAGTTGTCATATTTGAACAGGAATATGAGAGGGGGCTTAAACAAGATTCAGCTTCTACCTATCTCCATTTCAAACATTTTTTATTGTTAAAGATGTTAATCGTGCTGTTAAATAGAGACTTTTGAATATTTCACTTGTTATCAGCGAGTGTATACATTTATTTTTGTTGGTTTTATAATATGCTTGAATTAAATAAAATAAAACACTTTTATGGAAGCAGAGAGGTTCTTTACTTCCCTAATGTTTAATTAATTGCACTTAAGCTTCTGTTGAAGGGAATATGTAAATAAGGTATGTTCGAGCGTATTACAAATAACCTATGCTAAGCATTAGTTCAGATGAACAACCAGACATTTGGGGAAAAATAGCCAGGGCCAACAGAAGGAAATAAACCAAACGCTAAATCAAGCATAAAACGTGTAACTTATTGAATAAATGGTTCTCAAAGTTTAATTAATAGTAGTCCTTAGTGGCCGTGTAAAACCTATTGATTGAGACATAACAGTGTGTTAAAATAATGTATCCTGCAACAGTCATCAGTCTGCCTCAGTGGTTCCCTGCTCAGACCACACTGTAATCAACAGATTGTTAGACATGCATTTTCTGGGCCACTGTCAAAACCTGATCTATGGGATCAAAGAGAGTCATCCTAATCCATCCATTGCTTCAATTTATTATTTTGTTTTAATTGTATACACAAAACATTGCAATGATTTAGGTGACACAATGGAAAGATGAAACCCGTTTATATTAAAAGGGTTGCTCACCCTTACAGGCTCATTTCCAGCAACACCTTTTGATGACTGCTTTTAACAACATGGTTATTGTTTTATTGATCAGGGTTTTATTACGGATTTGACACCAATGTTATATACCAATCGAACTGCATATAATATTTTACATTTTTTATGGGATTATGACAGCAATTAATTTATTAACTATTATTTTTTTCCACAATTTTATTCTGAACAAGGTTTGTGCGAAAGTGCTCCGTTAATCATGGCCATGTTGTCACTCATGCACTCTGGTAATGTGGCACAGTGCATGACCTAAATGAAGGCTGCAGAACTGGCCAATTAGGCATCTGCTCTCTACTATTCTTTGTGGAGACGCCCTCCTTTGTTCTCTGGAGCAATATTTTTCTTGGAGAGACCATTCATACAAATTATTCCCTTTTTTTAAACATAAATGCTTTAAGTTTGGGGGGATAGTGCAAAAGTCTTTCACTAAAAGACTGTACACAAATAACTTGTATGGTGAAATATTTTTAACAAATAAAATAACTGCTTTCTTGAAATATAAGTAATGAAGCATTGGCTTTAGACATGGTAAATCAGAAAAAATATATATACTGTGATACTGTGGTTGTAAAATAGAACCAGAGCAAAGAGTCATACACATTTAAGATCAGGTAAAGCTCAGCTCAGACACAAATAGAGCCACTGTTTGTCAAAAGCCTTAGCATGTTTCTTCTAACACCGAAGTCATGCAAATTAGCTAAAAATGGCACAATTCATATAATAAATCAAGGAAATATTAATTTTGTGCATTGCATTACTTGTGTTAAGCACCTCCTGCACATCTAAGTGTATGGGAACATATTCTACTACTTTGTTTCCTAGTATCCTTGACAATTCAACTCTACTTTATTTAAAAAGTTCTTTTAACACATTTATTTATTCATCTCATTTTCATATCACACAACAAGAAATTACTCTGAAGTAACAAACATGCTATTTGCATTATCTTTAATATTTTCACCTGCTTCATGATCCTCTTTGGTTGCAATATTTTTGGCTAAGTTTGGTCCAACACTAACAAAAAGTTTATTAAACCCTTCAGCTAAATCCATCATATAAATCAATAGCACCCTTTTCAAAATAGTTTGGCAGTTTTCCAAGTGTTTGATCCTTTCCCGACACCTTCTTTCTAATTCCCCGTGTGGTTTTGATGTTTTTTCTATTGTCCTCTGATAATTTTTTGTAGTATTCTTCTTTTTTTGTCTTCTGATATAGAAACCAGTTTGTTTTTGTATATTTTATACCTGTCCTCAGCTTCTGTAGTTCTTAATTTTCTTTTCTTTTTTTTTTTTTTTCAGATATGAGCTGACACCCTCTTGTGTTGGACAGTTTTTACTGTTACAATCAAGGGTTATAAATCATCGGACACACAAGGTGTATATTTAGTATAAACCCCCTTTGTTATTTAAACTAAACTTTATTTATAATAATCATGTTTGTATCCTTTTTGTTGGACCGAACGGAAAACAAAAAGGGGGAAGAAAAGAGAGAGATGTTGGGGGGGCACAAAATACAGGGGAAAAAGGTAGATTACAGAAGTTGGAGGATGACTACAGGGAAGGGAGGGTAGAATTGTAAAACAACAGGCAACAAGATGCTGGAAGTTTATAATCATTACAATCAAGTTTGAGTGTTAATCTAAAGTGGGCGGGGCCTGTCCATACACTCAGTTGTTACAAACATACCTGCTGGCTCCAAGAGTGTTCACAAACTTGTCCACATCCAGTTCACATGCATCCTTGTGCATACAAACCAACACGTGTAAAGCGTCCATTCTGTCACGTAAACTAATTGTGCAAAGGTGAG
Source organism: Adrianichthys oophorus (assembly GCA_036245035.1). Taxonomy (NCBI): domain Eukaryota; kingdom Metazoa; phylum Chordata; class Actinopteri; order Beloniformes; family Adrianichthyidae; genus Adrianichthys; species Adrianichthys oophorus. The sequence continues at coordinate 26,563,258 of BSAI01000073.1, read as the reverse complement.
CTGTTTATGTTAAGCTGAGGTGGATGATGCAATGTAAAAAAAGAAAAAAAAGGATGGACAGTTGCCGGCCATCCCCACACCAAGACCATCCGGTTGAAGATTTGAAAGGGCTTGATGATTGTAAATAAGCAGAGACTCTGATTGTGGGATGCCAATACACAGAAACGTCAAAAACAGCAACAACATTTTGAGCAACAGATGAGCATGTACACCAACATGGCTGCTCTCACCACAGTTTTGTTCACCTTTCCTTTCATTTGAGCTGAAACTCTTCTATCACACATCACACCTGACACTTTTCTCCACCCATTCCAACCTGCCTGCTCTCACTTCTTCACTTCTTTTTCACTCTCCATTACTCTAGACCGTTGACCCTAGATACTTCAAATCCTCCTCCTTCTTTCTCTCTTCTCCCTGTAACCTCACTCTTCCACTTGAGTTCCTCTCATTCACATATTAACTCCTTCTTGCTGCGACTAACTTTTGATCCTTTCCAGGGCAAACCTCCGCCTCTCTAGCTTCTCTCCACCTGTTCTCTGCTCTCACTACAAATCACTATATCATCTGCAAACATCATAGTCAATGGTGATTCCTGTCTAACCTCATCTGTCAGTCTGTCCATCACCATCTATAATTTTCTTTCTTGGCTTGAAACCATACTGCTGCTAACAAATGCTCAGTCCTGCTCTTGGTCTAGCTTCAACTACTTTTTCCCATACCTTCATTGTATGGCTCATCAAATTCCTTTTCTCTGTAGTTGCCACAATGCTGCACATCTCCCTCATCTCATTCTGTTTTTATTGTCATCTGAATTTTAGTGAGTTTTTATACAATACAGATCAGCATTGTCAAATAAGCACAACGTATTTGAAATATATATATATATATATATATATAGCAGCCGATATCCAGGCCTCTTGAAAATTTGGACTTCAGAAGCTCTGGAATAGTTCCCATGAAGGTGAGGATGTCTGAGCTCTCGCCGAGAAGCTAACAAAATGTAGGTTGTCCTGCTAAAGCCGATTCTCCAAATCGTCCATTCTTCAGGCCAAGAAAGTTAGCCGACATCCACAGCCTAACTTCATCAGGGTAGTCAATTATTGTTTTAATCGTGCTATTGGGTTTTCTAGTATCTAAGGACATAAATTTAGCAGTCGTCAGCATAAAGGTGGAATTCCACCTTGTGCTTCCGCAACAGCATTCCCAATGGCAACAAATAAAAGGATAAGTAGCAATGGGCCCAAACCTGACCCCTGAGGGATCCCCTACTTGAGGGGGTAACATTTGGATGAGTGAGGGTCCATTCTAACTCAGAAAGACCTGTCAGTAAGGTGAGACCGCATCCACTGCAGGGGTTCCTCAGAAAGTCATGCCCATTGTTCCAGCCAACCAATCAGAATATCATGATCAACTGTGTCAAAAGCTGTCAATAGATCAAAAATTGAAAGAACAATCTGCATCTGTTGCCATCAAAACATAATTAAAAAGGCTTTGTCTGGGTACGGAAGCAGATCCCAGAGCAGAGCCAGAGGAATTGAAGAAACTGTTTACTCGAACCAAAATGATAAGGAATAATCCAGCAGCGAGAAGCAGCCAAGAACATGTTTAAATAAAGGTGGAAATGATGATGAGGAGCAGGTGTGCAAGGAGGCTGCCCCAGGATAAGAGACAGCCACACCCCCTGCCAGACACTACTCTGTAAAAACAAAACAAAAGGACAAAATCAGCACAAAACAACCACAAGGAAAGAAAAAAGAAACCAAACCATACTATGCTTAAAGGTGCGGTCTCTGTGCTTTGTCCAGACCTGAACTTCGACTGTACCAGGATCTCATGTGCATTTAAGAAACGGATCGATTGTTCATAGACAATGTTCCCAAATACTTTTGCACCGAAAGTTAGGCTGGATATTGGCTTATAGTTTGAAAACAATGTAGTATCAAGCCCTTGCTTTTTCATCAGGCCTCACTACCGCCTGTTTAAAATTGAGTGGAACCTAAGAGGACACAAGACTAGTGTTTATAATAGTTAAAACTGCTGGTCCTAACACTGCAAAGAATTTCTTGAAAAACCAAGCCGGCAGAACATCACAAGAGAGCCCAGCAAACTTTTGCCTTGATAGCACCCTTTCTACCTCAATCAGAGACACCAGTGAAAAGGAATTAAGCTTAGCCACTGGTGTTGGTGGAGTTGGTGCAGCATAAGTGGAACATAGTGTAAGAGAGAACTTAATACCAGCAACCTTGTCCATTAAAATGCACCAAATTTTTTTACAATTTTCCTCTGAGCTGTCTAGAGTTTCCACTCCCATCTGAGTCCAATATTGAACCCAAAGTACTCAAAGGATTTGTTGATCACCTGAAGCAGAAGAGATTATATTAGAGTATAGTAGAGTAGTCTTCTACTGTAGCTTTTGTAACAGTTTGATTATACATGTACAGTTTGTCCCTAGGAGATCATGGGAAATTTGTAGTCTTTTCTTATTAAATGTTTTCTCAGCTTTCCTGCAGTCTCGTCTCAAGGCACAGATTTCCTCAGAGATCCAGGGTTCAGAAATGTCTTTTGGTTTTTTGAAGGTGAGGAGGGCAATGTCATTCAAGATTTCAGAGCACAGCAGTTCAAACTGAAAGAGGAAAGCATCGGTAGTAATGGAGATGAGCGTAAAGCTGGCTACTCCAGCAAAAATATAGCAGAAAATTTACCAGCTTTTCCTTTGTCCAAGCCCCTCACCCATCTGACAGGAGCAGGTTCAGGGACAATAGGGAATGGCAGAACAAAGTCTACTGCTGAATGATCAGAGAAAACAGTCTTCACAGTCTCAACTGAGGGAGAAGAAGCCTGAAAGACAGAGCTAAGTCCAGCAAATGACCGTGACCGTGCATTTGGTCAGAAACCCATTGTACAAGATTAAAAGAATCCATTACATTAAAAAAGGTCTGTATTTCCCCGTCCTCATTATGTAAACTTAAAAGTACATGGGAGAAAGAACTATCTGTTGTTATTAGTGATGAGGATTGGAAAGTGTCTGGAAATATGCTAATGACATCTCAATGTGTAACAAAATTAGATCCATGCAAGTTAAAATTACTCATAGGATTCACATCTCACCAAATCACAGACATAGCTTCAATTCAAATTTTTCTACCTTGTGCTAGAAGTGCAAAGCAGAAACTGGAACTCTGATACACTGTTTTTGGTCTTGTTCAAAGTTGCAAGAGTATTAGTCTGAAATAATATGTGAGGTGTAGAAGATATTGGGACTGAACCTGGATTTTGTTCCACTGTCTCTCATTTTGGGATTCACAAGCAAAAACGCAATGTCTTAAGAAAATAAAAGACTTCCATGTATTGATTTTTGCTGCAAGAAAGGCAAGTTTGAGATAAGGCAAGTTTATTTGTTTTGGACATTTCATGTACAAAGACAATTCAAAGTGTTTTACATAAAACATGAAAGAAAGAAAACATTTAAAAGAAACATCAAAGGTGTGATCATTACAATAAAATTTAAAGAAAGTT
>BSAI01000073.1:26477670-26496737 GCA_036245035.1 Adrianichthys oophorus | reverse complement strand
GTAAATGATCTTACAGACATAAATGATTTATTGTTGCTTCTTTTTATGCTTGATCTGAAGAAACGACTTTGATAAAAATAATCAGCATTTATTTGATTTTTAAACAGATTTTTTTTAGATTTATTCACCTCACTGATTCTTTTGATGAAACTATTCTGCAAATATTTGATCTCTATACTCACTTATTCACATCACTGATTATTATTATTATTATTTTATTTTTTTGCATTTGCTCCAATCAAGTCTAAAATAGTGTACTTACATACATAGCATTATGACTTATTGTTACTCAAGGATGTTTAATGACCTGTATTACTGTCAGTACAGTATAAATACCTGATTATTAGTTATGAACCGGTTTGATATCTAATGTAAAGTAAATTGTGTGGTCGAGTCGGGGTGGGATTATATAAATTCTCTTCCTTCCACTGCCTTTCAAGCTAGTTATCCTATGTTTGACATGTTTACGGAAATGTTTACGGAAATCTTTGCTGATTGATTGTGTTACACGTGTGTTATTCTTGTCTGCTTGAAATAAACCATTTCCAAATCCAATAAACCATTTCCAATCTTTCAAGTATTTGTTTGCTATCTTGAAGTTGAGTCATGGCATCTGGACTTGAAGTCTCCTTTCTTCAAATGTTTCATGACTTTTCAAGTAGCTTGTTGAAGGTTTTGTTGGTTTCTAACCATGAATCTGGTTAAGCAGACTCGTGTTGTTTTTGTTTTTTCTGCTTGGTGCTTTCTAACTATTTGCTCTGAGGTAAATCTCCCTGTGTTGTTATAGAAGTTTGCCCATGGTTATGGCAGGTCAAGGACAGGTGTGGACAATCATCCTGGTTTGTTTGGACAAGGTCATGGAAAGGGAAAGGGGTTTTTCTCATGACAGAAATTGCTTACTTATTTTGATTTATTAACAATTTAATACAATTATCAGGGTCCAAAATGAACACTCACCACCCATCAGTTGCCAGCATTTTATCCATTTTGGCGAGTAAAACTTACAGGAGTATAGTTGCCGCACGGAGAGTAAATGTTTGCATCAAATTAGCCATGTTTATTAGCTCTGCTTTTGGTGAATTTAATTTTTGTGCAATGCTCCTTTAACGTCTGCACGCAAGGTAAACAAGGGCATGGGACCCCACCCCACCCCCCCGGTCACTTCTTTTAATTCACCGCAGTGTAGTGTTTGGTTTTGGCAGAGGAAGTAGTGGAACATGCAGCATTTTGAACAAGACCCAGACAGACCTGGGGTATAAACCTGCTGGACTTAGAGCAGCAACAGAAATTTTAGTAAAAAGTGTTGATTTGATGTTCTTAGACACTGATTCTATGACGCTGTGCTACTGTGATGCTTTGCTAATGAGCTGTTCTGTGTGACCGGACATTAGGACAAATAAAACAAAGATACATAGGATAAATTCAACTAAAACAATTCAAAAAAATTTTTTTAAAATACAATAGCAGAATTGAATCCACTGTGTATCAGCAGCATCTTTGTAACATTACAGAGCTGGTATTGGTTGAACCCCCCCCCTCGTGACAGAGCTGCATCTTCTCTGTCAAATGACAATAACAACAACTTTATATTGTTTTTAAGCTGGTATTGTTATGATTTAATATAAAATGTAATCACCTGGAGGCAGAATAAAAAAAAACAGGGCATTTTTCTGTCAGTCTGTCCTTGTTTTCTCAATCTTTGAATTTGAATTTACAGTTACATGGCTCTAAGGACATTTAGCTCGTCTGAGCTGCAATCTGGATCAAAACTGTACGGCTAGATAACTCCGATATTGCTCGCTGCTTTTGTTGCACCGCTGACATCGGGTTGGGGTTGTGAGGGGCTGTAAGCTAAAGGGGGAGTGTAAACAAAGGGATTATAAAAAAATGACTCCTTATCTACAGTCCCACCCACAACTCAGAGGTGACTTTCTGATGAACTGCAGAAGCTATGTCCTAGAAAACTATGCAGGTTTTTAGATTTGACCTAAAACGCCATAATCATCACTGAAAGCCCCTTGGGACAACTTTGACAATAGATCAAAAAAATAATTTGAGTGGGACTTTAAGTGGGCAAGTACATATTGTTTGATTTTTAGCAATTGGACCTCTAATCTTCCATTGGGTCATTTTTCTCCCTTAAGACGGTTTCTAATTAAGCATGTTTCACTTATTCATTGATTTGAAATAGTGCATAATTATGTTTCACATCAAAGCAAACACAACATTCTTAATCTTTCTGAATGTCCTTTAATACCAATAAAGTGTCCTGCTGAACAAAACGTAGGAAGATAGACAGAACTTACGGAGAGATGCAGTTCACCCTCACTCCTCTGTCAATCCATTCAGTTCCCAGAGTTTGAGTCAGTTTAACAACTCCAGCTTTGGAAGTATTGTAGGACAGCTGCTTTTGAGGATGGGGCACTTGAGGGGGAAAATAGGGAAATATTGATGAGTTTTTTTAAATGAAAAAAGAACTTTTAAAAAGTCTTCAAAAACAAAATAGTCAAAAAACAATATGTCATTTCACAAAGAGAAAAAAAACCTCACTGATTATTTTTCTTAAATCTAAAGCAGAAACGGAATTTTGAAATTACATTCCATAGGCTTTGTGGATAAAATCGTAACAAATTAATTGCTTCCAACTGTCCAACTAAGCTCTCTTCCCAGCAGCAAAAAGCAGAGAGCAATTTGTTTGCCTTGACCATCGCAGATGCTGCACACTGCATGGGATTCCGAAACCAGGGCTCATTTTATGCTGTTTGATTAATTATCACAAGGGAAGTTTCAAGTTGCACACAACTTTAGTAGTTAACCTCATCACCTACTGATACGACTGCCAAATGATTTCACTGTGAGAGCAAGATGATGAATGCCAGCCTGCTGCAGAATGGCAGAGAAGGTTCCAGGGGAGAGAAGGCCAGAGTGTAAAAATGTACAAGATGGAGAAAAAAGTTGGAGTCAAATACGGGGGAGACACAAAGTGTGCAGAAGTGCAGCAAGATAGCAGAGAATGGTAGGACTAGGTGTGGGATAGGCTGAATCAGGTTTGGACCTCAGATAAGCAGGTGAGGAGGATCTGAGCAGAGTACTTAAACACAGATTGAATGTGAAATCGGAATTGTCAGAACAAAAACAGAGCAAAATGTCTGACAGCACTAATCCTCCTTCAAGACCCCGCAATTCAGCCCCAAAATACCATTCAGAAAATGTCTTTATCCTGAAAATAAACTTGCATTGATGTTTTACCCTCTTTAAGAAGAGTAATCCCCTGAGAGGGGAAGAGGAGATAAAGGAGTGCTTTTGCTCTTTAACATTCATCCTGATACTTTTTGCTTATTTCAAGTGTAGAAAAGCCTGCTCTTTAGTGGACATTTCTATATTATTTAAATTCTTTTGAGCAGATAAGAATTCAAATGATTCATTCTTTTTCTCAAAAGATGAGCTAACATTACATTTTTTAACTGCGGTAGCTGAGATATGCAGGTTTAAATGTGAGAGCTATAAATCCCTCAGTAAGGTCATCAGACAAAAACACATTCATTTAAACATCTTCTGTCAAACCCTGCAAGTTATGAGCAATTGTTTAAGAAGGAAAAAAAGCTGCTGATGGCCATGTGTGTGTTTGTTGGAGTTAGATAGAGAGACAACGCCAGAACCGCTACGCCTTTGTATTCAGCAGATGGACAAAAAGCTGTCATTGTGCATTTTAATTGGAAGTTTAGAACTGCTCTTCAGTCCTCCCCTTGGCCAGGAGGCTTCCCATCTGATTACACATTATGACAATATTATAACAGATGTCTAGAGCAACAAAGCAAACTCCTGATGGACTGAACATAATGTGAGTAATTGATCATTTCTTTATGCCAGTCTCTTATTTACTAGCATAGTCCTATTTTGCACCATGCAGTCAAGGCAGGGGTCTGTGTGGCACGCTGTTAAGCTGCTAATTTGACTATGTTGCTGATGAAGTGCTACTGATTCTCTGGAGGAACTTGTTGGAAAAGGAAAGCAGCAGAGCAGTGAATTAAACAGATTTTACTACGCTCTCCCTGAATGAACAGTGTCTTCCGCTGCTCAAACAAGGCCGCTGGCACAGGCTGGAGTCCTGCCATTGCACAGGAACCCTTATCCTCCACATCCTCCAGACAACTCCACAGAGGGCACGCTGTTTATTATGATGCAAAACTGCTTTACCAAGACGCAATCACAACACTTTGGATTTCCTGCTATGCTGACTATTTGCAGGGCTTGATGCTTGAACTTAAAATGTCCAAAGGTGAAAAGCTGCAAAAACCTGAATATGTGAAATCGCTTTCATGAATATGAAATATTTAAAAAAGCACAGGACTTGACTGTCCAGTTTTAGAGATTATCAATAAAACAGTAAAGCTAAATATATTGAATAGTTTTTAAACTGCAAACCTCTTAATAGCACACAAATAGATCAAAGTCACAGCGGCGGAGCTCCACAGACAGAACCGTCACTTACCGATCAGACTGGCCATGGAGGCGGTGTTGATAATCTTTCCGTATCCCTGCCTTAACATCACTCGACCTGCTGTCTAACACAGTATGAAGAGAGACATTTAACATCTTTCCAAAAAACAGTGATCTGACCACAGGTACGTTATGAACTATGGTTGTTATATAATATTATTCAGTCAGTGTCTCACTAAATTGAACATTATCACTCCAGATGTTAGGATTCATTTTCTAAAGCAAGAAACCTCGGCCTCAAAGCCAGTGGTGATAAGTCTCAATCTCATGTACATGCATGCCAGTGTTTCTTCACTTTTTAAAGTAGCATGTTCCTGCACTCCCCAGTGTCTGTATCTAAACAATCCTTTTATAGTATAACAAATTAACTCCAAATGCATTATGGGAACTTTATGTAGGTTTTCAGTCAGGTTTGGAATTCTGTCTCACTGTGGATTTAGCTTCAAAAATTCAGACAGAGGAATTCTTCACAAACCTATTTAAAAGTGTTACGACTACAGTCTCTGACAGTAATGCCCCCCCCCATATTTATTCATTAAAGGCAGAATATTAAATGAACTGTTGCCTCTGACATTCTGACACTGTCTCAGAACAACACAGGCCAAGAAGGTTTAGCCAGACTCTGAGGAAAATAACTGGTTTATGCGACAACAAGAACTCTCGCAGTTTACAGTGTATGAGCTCTGACGTCCATGAAATGATGTTCTACTCGCTTAACCAAAAGGATTGAGCAGGTTTAGAAAATAAATGGATGGATGAAAAACCAAAAAAAATTATGTTGTAGGAACTCTGTCCCTTTCTACAAAAACAGATAGAAATGAAAATCCTTAAACTCAATACAATCATTTTTATTTTGTTTTTTTTTACACAATCATAACTGTTTTATCTCTTGTTGGGTCAATTACATTTTTTGAAGTTGATTTTTTTTCTCTTTGGTAAGCAGGGCAAATGAAGCACTCATCCAAGAGACTGGTAAAGCACAATTAAACACCTGTCACTCCAGTGTGTTTTTTTATCCTTTATCTTTGTGACTTCTATGGTAAAATGAAGACAATATTTGGTTGTAAAAAACACACGAGTCACATACCGCATAAAATGGTGCATTAACATGCTTTCAAGTAAAAATGCAGGATCGAGGACTACTTAAAAATTTGGAATAGAATTGCTATGTTTTTAGTGGATTAGATTACAACTATGGCAGGAGCTGATAACATTAATATTATCCACATTTGTGGATTGTCAATTCATTAATGACTTGAGTAATAAACTCTATGAGATTTGATGTTGATCAATGAAATTCAAAAGGAAAAAAGAAAAGCCCACCCTTAATATTACGCTCAGGAGCTCCATCATTCAATTTCAAATAAAGTAAATTAGTTTGTGTCTTATTATCACTCTTTAATGTATTATTAAAATCATAAACTAAGATAAGAATTGGCAATTGCAATTATAGATCAAAAACAACCAGTTGTCACTGTGCTTTATATTTAGATCAGCTGCAGTTAGACAGAATTACTGCATCCGTAGCATAAGACTGCAGGAGCTATAAAAGGAAGATGTCCCCAACAATGCACAATTTAACACTCTAACGTGACTCACTTCTGGTCTCAAGATCTAAACTCAAAGCACATCTGTTTGAACTGGACTACTCAGTAGAACTATTTTCTTTTTTTTTACTTTTGCTCTTTCTTTATCATTTTAATACCTGTGGTACTTTATACTGTCAAAATAAGAAGAAACAATTAAAACCTGAGTGTTGTCTGTTTGAGTGACCTGAACAGTAGGCTACTTTAAACGTAAAAGTAAATTGATATTTTTATTATTCTTGTTGTTGTGGTCATTGTAATTATTAAATACTTCAGTTGTTCTACCCTCAGTAGTTCCCATGCTTCCCAAGTAAAGCCCCTTATTTTAATTCAGATAACCATCTTATGACTTGGCAAAACAAGGTTTACAAAAGCTGTTCAAACCTCATAATCCCCCTCCTTACCTTAAAAAACAAACGCATACACACCTGACAGCATATAAATGTGCCTCTCAAGTTCACATCAAAGGTTTGGTCCCACTCCTCCAAGGTTGTATCCTCACTGGCTGAGTTCAAGTTGATGCCAGCATTGTTACAAGCGATATGAATAGCTCCCCATTTGGAGACAATGGTGTCTATCATTTTCTGGACATCTTCTGGTTTACTAATGTCAGCATTGATGGAGATGGCATTGATACCTAGAAAGAACAGCCACAATTATTTCTAACACTGTTTAGAAGACACAGAAAAAAAGACAACTGATGAAAATGCAATAAAATAGATAAAATTGTATTTGAGATTCTTTTTTTTTCATGTTTTCTTTATAAAAAGGAAAATTAAGAGAACAGCCTCAGGATTGTGAATTCTGTGTTTTTCTCTTGAGTATGCTACCATCTGCTGGCCAAATAAGGCATATCCTGGAGATGCCAACTAAAACAATTAGACCACGGTTAAAAAAAATACACATTTGTGGCATATTCATAACGTTGGTATGAAGTAGGAGCAACTTAACTGCCCGATTACTAACAAACAGGCAAATGTCACCAGGATTTGCAGGAATTAAGGTGTTTAGAAAGATTGTAGAAGCTGTGCCATGTTGGCCTTTACAGACTAAAGGCCAAAACCATTTTTTTTTTTTTTTTTTTTGTGACATCAAGATATCTCCCAGGAATGCAAGACGGTGACAATTTCAAATATCACAACTAAATCATATAACAAATTGTCAAGTTAAAAACAGCTGATAAACCTTCCCAATTAAAAGCAGTTTTAATTAGCTTTGACATGAAGCAAAAACACCAGTCTTTTGGACATGGCTCACCTTTGATAAACAACTCCTTAGCAACTGACTCAGCTCGAGCTCGATCCAGGTCCACCACTGCAACCTTGGCACCAGCCTCACCCAGGGCATGAGCAAATGCCCGGCCAATGCCCTGCCCTCCGCCAGTTACATAAGCCACTTTCTCATCAAGACGCAATCGATCCAAAATGGAAAGCCCTTTGACCCCACGGAAAACGTTGTCGTCGGTTATCATGCACTGATAAATATAAACATCAGTATGATCAGATCCATGAGAAATGTGCTGCTACAATGAGAAAATGATTTCATAATCCAAAAAGCTTCTCATGAAGGTGAACAATACCTGACCAAGTGAAGCTGCATGGGCTAGTGACACCCGACGGATAAGACTGATGCCATCTCTAAGAGGGACAATCACCTTCCAAATATAGATCATATAGATATAGATCACAGTATTAAAATATAATAACACAAAAACTACTGACTTCCTGTGGAAAGGTCTGACACACACCTGTTCCACTCGGGGGTCATTAGAAACAAACTGATTGAATTCTCGTAAGGCCAATCCATTGGAATCTGTAGCATCTTTCAGGTAAACTTTTCCTTTAAATAGTGAATTATCAACACATATGACTCCCCGCAGCTTCAGCATATTGTTGTCCATGATGAAGTTGTAGTAGCTGATGTAATTGTCCTTGTCAGCATCAATGAAGACCATGTCAAACTGCTCACCAGCAAGAGCTAGTTCCTAAAAAGGACACGACACAGTTACAAAACTAGCATGTGTTTGTTAAAATGTCAGTGATAAACTTTGACTTCACTGATTATGCAAAGCGGACAACTAAACAAACACGAAGAGTAAATGTGAATGGCCAAAGAAATGCAATGGGTCATAAAGTACATGGTCACCTAAGCCCTACACAGAACATGTCACAGTTGATGTCATATTGACCTCAAAAATGCAATCCAAATAAACAAACAAAAACAAAAAACAAAGACACAGCCTGGTTTCTGAAACTGTTTCTAATGTGTGGAAACACTTTGAATTTACAAAGACATGTGACCATACAGTGTGCTAGAATGTTCTAATAATGTTCCCTTTGGTTTATCCTGATGTGGAAAAACAACAGTGGGCTGAACTTTATCAAACTAAAATGTGAATGGATTTGACATTCATTCTTGTTCACCTGTTTGTTTGTACACGTTTCATTTACACTTGATTATCTTGAAGAAACACAAGAATCTAGAAAACTTCACTGCACTGTTCAGTAGCAGATATTTATCTCTGAGTCACACTGTTGAAGTTCTGGATGAATATGTTCTTGATCCATTTTAGCTCAGTGAATCGGATCGCTCAAAATGAACCAATGTTGACGGATCAACGACCACAAAGTATGATATGAATCCAACTGTAATTAAAATGAATCGTTAAGCTTCAACTATTGTGTGATAATATAATGTTTCTTGGTGACAATAGTAGTAGGGACAAATTATGTTATGCCCCATTTATTTTTATTGAATCTTTTTTATGCTGCACGGTGGCGCAGTGGTTAGCGCCCCTGCCTCACAGCAAGAAGGTTCCCGGTTCAAGTCCTGGCTGGGGGACCTTTCTGTGTGGAGTTTGCATGTTCTCCCCGTGCATGCGTGGGTTTTCTCCGGGGACTCCGGCTTCCTCCCACCGTCCAAAAACATGCTTCACAGGTTAATTGGTTATTCTAAATTGTCCCTAGGTGTGGATGTGAGTGTGCATGGGTGTGTGATTGTGGCCCCTGCGACAGACTGGCGACCAGTCCAGGGGTCTCCCTTACCTTCGCCCATGAGTAGCCGGGTTAGGCTCCGGCAACCCTGTGACCCCGAAAGGGATAAAACGGTTCAGAAAAAAAAAAAGAGTGAATCTTTTCATTAAAGGATGCAGGGTTTTTTTTTAACTCTTGGAAAATTGACTATTTTCTCAGCTCTTACACAGATCTGTCCAACTGTCAAACTCCACCACCCTCCCCTGTTGATCATTTCTGGATAAGCCACAATGATGTTACAGAGCAATGACTGTCTTAGATGCTGAAACTTGCTTCAGTATAAAGGAAATAAGCACATGCAGGAGCAAATTACATCAACTTTTTTTGTATTTTTCCATATTTATCCCTATGTTGCCCTCTGGCTGTTTTGTCAATGTTAATTTTGGTGATATTTTAGCCAAGTAAACAGCATTAAACTTTGCAGGAACACATCTTACTGAAATCCATTTTCCAAACCCACTATTTCCCTTTTGGGGTCACAGGCTTGCTGGAACCTATCCCAGCCACTGTTGGGCAAAGGCGGGATATACCCTGGATAGCTTACCAGTTCATTGCAGGGCAACATAACCACACAAACACACAAATTCACACTTTAGGACAATTTAGATTCATCAATTGACCTACAATACATGTTTTTGGACTGTGGGAGGAATCAAGAAGGCCAGGAGAAAAACCACACATGCACGAGGAGAACATGCAAGCTTCAGAAAGAACGCAGCCAGGAGTCAAACCACGTCCTTTGGCAAGTACAAGTTAGAGGGTTAGCGGCCACATGGAGAGTAAATGTTTGTGTGAACTTAGTCATGTTTATTAGCTCTACTTTGGTGACATTTTTTTGTCTTCTTCTCCTTTACCGTCTGCACACGAGGTAAACAAAACACAACACGGGACACAGCAACCCCACCCCTGTGGTCTCTTCACTTGTGTAGGGTTTAGTTTGACTGATGAAACAGCAGAATATGTGGCGATTTATAATTCAATTCAATTTTATTTCTATAGCCCAATATCACAGCCATAGCCATCTCATTGGGCTTACACCGGTATTTGCAAAGAACATAAGGTCAGTCATAGAAATGTAAACAATAGCTGGGTGTTAAACAGACTAAGCTGAACAAACATCTCTGTCCTTACACCCTCCTTCTTGGTGAGGAAAAACTGTCTCTTTTTGGGGGAAAAACTACGAAACCTCAGGGTTTCCCACATGAAGGAGAGATCCTCAACCCCGGACGGACAGGTGATGTGCCAGAACTACTAAAGAAAATAAAGAAAACATTTAAGAAAATATTTGAATAAACAACGACATGTTTGAATAGTGTAGCAGATGGGTTTCATCCAGATGGAGTTGTGGAACAGGTGGGGTTGCTGGAAGAGCCAGAGGCGAGGTCACAGCCAAGGACAGGAGCGGGAAGAGGCAAAGGCGAGGTCATGGCCAAAGATATGATCGGGAAGAGGCAAAGGCGAGGTCATGGCCAAAGATATGATCGGGAAGAGGCAAAGGCGAAGTCACAGCCAAAGACAGGAGCAGGAAGAGCCAAAGGCGAGGTCACGGCCAAAGACAGGAGCACAGATGATCTACCTGGAATCAGAAATCTCTCCCGCTCCCCCATAGGGTAGTGGGAAAGAGGTACAACATGTGAATTGCACTGCACCAAACAGAGACATGACGAACAAAATAAAAGAAAGTATTGGCAAATGACAATGGAATGTACAATGGACAATGTAATGAAATTTGCAGGTGATAATATAGACTACATTGGTTATGGTAATGGTCATTGAGTTAGGTATAGAATCTGGGATTGAATCTCTGTGATATGGGGTGGGTCTGGATTCGAGGTGAGGACGTTGTGGGGGATTGAGGGAGGGGGACTGGGGATGGGAGAAGGATAGGAACCGTGTTTCGGGTAGGGGAGAGAGGAAGAGGGAGACTGGAGGGTATAAAAGGTGGACGAAGAGTCAGTAGGAGTGAGTAGAACCAGTGTGGTAAACTTCATTACAGTGGGTGAGGTAGAGGAGCAGTAAGTTAAATATTCTCTGATTACTGGCTAGCCTGGCAATAATCAGATGAATGATAATAATAAGAATAATAAGAGGAATGTTTTAAAACTAACTTTGAATGTAGAAACTGTGTCAGCCTCTCTTACATGAGCTGGGAGTTTATTCCATAAAACAGGAGCTTGGTGGCTAAAGGCACTACCTCCAACTGTGCTTTTAGAGATTCTAGGAACCACAAGCAGTCCTGCTTTTTGTGAGTGAAGTGTTCTGTTTGGTTGATAAGGCTCTATGAGATATTTAATATAGGATGGTGCCATACCATTCAAGGCCTTATAGGTTAGCAGGAGGATTTTGAACTTGATTCTAGATTGAACTGGGAGCCAGTGAAGTGAAGCTAACACAGGAGTAATGTGTTCTCTTCTGCTGGTTCCTGCTAACAATCTAGCTGCTGCATTTTGAACAAGCTGAAGACATTTTAAAGAACTTTTAGGACACGCTGCTAGCAAAGAGTTACAGTAATCCAGCCTAGATGAAACAAACGCATGGATGAGTTTTTCAGCATCGCTTCTAGATAATATGTTTCTGATCCTAGAAATATTGTGTAGGTGAAAAAATGCAGTTTTACAAGCCTGTGATATGTGAGCCTTGAATGATCAATCCTGGTCAAATAAAACCCCCAGGTTTCTAACTGTGGGATTGGAGGCTATATTTAAACCATCCAGGGAGACCATCTGAACAGGTAGGGTATCTCTGAGGTATTTTGGACCTTGTATAATGACCTTGTTTTTTTTCTGGGTTTAGGAGGAGGTAATTAACTGCCATCCAAATCTTGATGTCACTAATGCAGGTATTAAGTTTCTCTAAGCGGCCATTCTGGTCCAGCTTAATGGATAGATACAACTGTGTATCATCTGCATAACGGTGAAAATTAATCCCGTGTTTCCTGATTATATTCCCTAGAGGCAGCATGTAAAGCATAAACAGGATGTGTCCTAGAACTGAGCCCTGTGGGACTCCGTAGCTAATTCGACTACAATGGGATGAATGTCCATTTACATGAACAAACTGGTACCTATCAGATAAGTAGGATTTAAACCATTGAAGGGCAGATCCTCTGATCCGTATGTCATGCTCTAGTCTCTGGAGTAAGATGCTGTGGTCTATAGTGTCAAAGGCTGCACTAAGATCTAACAAGACCAGAATTGAGATTAATCCCTTTTCTGTGGCCAGTAACAAGACTTAACATGAATTAAAACAAGGTTCAGGGTGTGCTTGTGACAGTGAGTGGGTTCATTTACGACAGACAGATTCATAAAATGTGTTGATTTGGAGACAGTGCTGTTATTGGACACTAATGGTATGATGCTAGCTTGTTAGCTGCTAATGCTATGGTGCTAACTAGCTGTTCTGTGTGTCCTGTGTGATCACGGACCAGTTTAAAGTCGGACAGTATTTTCACTGACCGGCCTTTAAGACGTGGCAGATAAATACAACAAGATTAATTCAGAGGACATTCATAAAAACTGTATTTTCTAAATAATAACAGAATTGAATCCACTGTTTTAGCAGCGTCTGTGTAGCATAACAGTTTACAGTTAAGACGTGTTCATACCATTCATAACTTACTTGATGCTATTTTATTTTTCTAAAAAAATATCAGAAACAATTAAAAAAAATGTCTAAGGTATTTCTGTGTAAAATAGTGTTAGATTTTGGATGATAATATATGTCTGGCCGGTAGTTTTTTTTTATCAATCAGCCAACTTGGCCAGTTTTTCAAAAATTAAATTTCTTCCCCTGTGTGAAGATATTTTTGTTATTTAGAATCAGACAAAAAGCAAAGTAGAGTGCACTGCAAATTGTGCAGAAGTCATGTTCCTTCTAAAACTAGAAATACCCCCAACATTTTTATCACCTGGAGCAGTGCCATCAAGCATGCTCAATCTCAAACTGAAATAAACCAGAATTCTCCAACAAAAATAACAAAGCTCAGACCTTCACAGCAGCAACAGTCTAAACTAGCAGAAGAAATTCAGAGAATTTGCTTTTAGTTCCTAGATTATTCACAGGATGTTGACAAAACGTTTATAAATTTGATGTTTGTTCTGTATAACTTGAAAACATGAGAATTTATTTGTAGAATGAATGCTTTGTTTTTAAATGGAACTGATCAAGCCGTTTAGTGTTCTATTTTATTGATGTTTTCTTTTGAAACTTAAAAGATTTTACTTTATTTTCAGTTTAGTCTGTAATATTTATGCCTTTTTTTGTTTTCTGGTTGAAAAAACTGTTGCATCATGTTCCTTCAGTGCATCTGTTATGTTTAATGTTTGATAGGAAATAAAGATTTAAATCTAAACAACCTGCTGATGAATACACATTTCTCTAATGAGCCACAAAGGGTCAAGTTTGACAGATAAAGGCATTTGGTTTATAAAGTGATCTATTTCGTTATCACCTGATATGGAAAAAAAACAATATTGTGATTTTAAAAATTCATAATCGCCCAGTCCTATTTAAGATGCAGCCCTTGCCTGGTTTGGTGGCATAAATGTAAATGCTGAGCTCAGAAGAGAGAATGCAAAAATAAAGATTGAGAGAAAGTCATATACAGTCAGATTTTGTCTTTAAAATACAAAGACGAAATAGCATTTTTTTCCCCTAAAAAATTATGTTTTCCACTTTCGACAAAGGGAGATTTACTGTAAGTATCTTTCAAAATAGGACACCCTGTGCAGTGGACAATCATTTTGTTAAAGAAAAATTACTCAAAATTGTAAAGAACGCAAATGATAAATGCAGTTTTTTTCTTCTATTTTATGTTTACTTTAACAAGCATCATTCTTTTTTTTTTTCTTACTGCTGCTGTTAGTATGTGATCCAATGGAAAAAGTATATACAATATGTACAAATATTTACAATATGTGCATATTTGTATATTTTTATCATTTCATTTCAAGACATCCACTAATTATAGTTATGCACCACAAAAGAATGTGAATTTTAAACCTATTTTAACTATAAACCGTTATCTATCTAACTTATCTAACTTACAGAAGACCGCATTTTTCACCAATATTTTGGTTTGTATTTGAAATGAGCACATTCAGAATGAATTACAATGTTTTCTGATGTAGAGTTATGTTCGCAAATAAAATGTGAGAGTTTTTGTTTCTGTTATAGCAACACCTTAGTTTAGATTAGATTATAAATGGTTTATTTCAAGCAATCAATGCAAGAATAATGGATGAACAATGCAATCATTTACATCCATACAAAGACATGTCAAAGATCGGATAACTAGGCATCAAATTGTAAATAGCTAGAACGGGAATGGGAGGAAGCAAATTTATATAATCTCACCTAGTCTCTACCTTACTATTTTCTTTACATGAAATATGATTATTAAATCATTTTTATTTTTACATGAAATTAGTGTTGCAAAACGCTTAAAAAAGAATTAAAAGAACAGTAATAAAGAAAAACATTAATAATATTTTAGATTTGGACCCACCTCCAGGCCCTGCTTACAGAAAACATTTAACTGCTGTCATTGCCACCAAAGGGTATATAATAAAGTATTGGCTTTAACTTTTGTTCTTAACCAAATACTTATTTTCCACCATAATACCTTTTTCGAGTTCTGAGTCAATGAGCGGATGCATGCCCACCAGCTCTGGCAGTACTCATCGTTTTAAAGCCCCTTAAAACGTGATTTACTTGCAAAATTACTACAAAAAAGCAATAATTCTCTTAAAAAGAGAGCTGATCATGGCCTTGCAGAAAATCCAAGCGGTCAGTGACACGAAAGATATTAGAAAGGCCCTCGACAACATCCAAGCTAAACTAGCACCTCTGATGGACATTCAAGCTAAGCTAACTCCTCTGTTGGAAGTCATGGTTGAGATCCGGAGTCTCTGTGTTCAAAATGAGTAATGAGATAACCGGGTGGAAATTCCGGAGAAAAAATGGATGACGTGGAACAACAAGAAAGGCAGAATAAAATAATTCTCACTGGATTACAGATTAAATACCAGGCAGGCAGCACTGCTTCTAACCCAAGTGACAGTGGAATGTCAAGTTAAATCATTTCTGAGGTCTACAGGGATTTCCCTGAATCTAAATACCATCAAGATCTGCCATTTGCTCCCCAGGGGAAAGGATACTGGCGAACCAGCCACAATCGTAGAATCGTAAAACAACAGGAAACAGAATGCTGAAAGCTTATAATCACTACAATCATGTAATCATTACAATCATTGTGTTAATCTAAAGTGGGGGGGGCCTGTCCACACTCAGTCGTTACAAAAATACCTACTAGCTCCAAGAGTCTTCACAAACTTGTCCACATCCAGTTCACTCGCACACTTGTGCATACAAACCAACACGTGTAAAACGTTCCATTCTGTCACGTAAACTATTTGAAGGTGCAAAGGTGAGCCAACACCAGTGCTAAGGTGCATGTTTATGTTAAGCTGAAGTGGATGATTGTTGGAAGGTAAAAAAAAAAGGAGGGAGAACTCCCAGCCATCCCCACACAAAGACCCCCATCGAGGAAGCAGCAGTGACCAGGGCTCACCCCCACACCCATACTGTGGGGCCAACGGAAGAGATCCACCCGCCCGGCAGTCCAGCCAAGCACCCAGACCAAGGCCCGCAGGACAGCCACACGGGCCCCCAAACCCCATAGCAGTGAGGTACGGAAGCACAAAGTGCAAGCCCTAGCCCAGCCAGAAGAGCAGCCCTCTCACTGCGCCACCACCCCAGACAAGCTTTGTATGAAGTCTTTGTATGGATTTAAATGTTTGTTGATTGTACTGTTTATGCAATACTTATTGATTGCTTGAAATAAACCAGTTCCAATCCAATTTCCAAAAATTTGCAAATAAATTCTTTAAAAATCAGGCAATGTGATTTTATGGATTTTCTTTCTCATTTTGACTCTCACAGTTGATATACCTGTGACATAAATTACAGGCCTCTGTCATCTTTTTAAGTGGGAGAACTTGCACAATTGAAGACTGACTAAATACATTTTTGCCCCACTGTATGTGTGTTGAATTAAAGAGAATAATTATCAACATTTGTGAATTCAGACATGTTCCTAGAGTAGATTGTTGTGCTTTTTGGAATGAATAATATACGAGCTACAGTTCAACAGCTGGTGAACAAAGTTCTGTCAGGAGTTGTGGGTTGAGATAATTAGCTGGTTGACCTTGTGTATTCAAATACTTTGAGTGGACATGCCAGTAGACTGGTTTTTAATAGGTTATTTTAAAAAAACTGTTTATCTTGATCTCAGATTTTTAAGATTACCTTTTGGTATCACATCTGCACCTGAGGTGGACCCCTTGACTGTTTATGAGAACTGGACTGAGTAAACTTTACCCCTAACTACAAAATAGGTAACAGGAAGTACCTGCTGGTCCCAGAAAACCAAAATCCCATAGACTTCTACAGAGAAATAAACAGCTATTTCTAAGTAATTCTATTTGTCAAAATAACCATTCTTGCTCTGATACCTTTTGTAACATGTACTTGACAGTGGTGTATCGTCAGGGCCTGCAAAGATTTCAATGAAGGCCTAAAATTATCTAAAAAGAAGTATCTAAATCACAGAAAGATATTTTATAAATATTTGTCCAAAATATATTTTAGATCATTCAAACTGTTCTGTCAGCTTCTCTTACATCCCTATGCCTCAGATGCGCTGCTGTCAGACTGATTTTTTTCCATGAAAGTTTCTAACCAATTAGATTTTAGCCCTCACTTGTTGTTATGTTAATAGAAGTCCTTTCACTCACACAGTCAGTGCTTCCACCCTCAACTTCTGGTTTTGAGGGCATCTTTACTATGGAATTCATCTTTAAATAAGTTGGATTTGCTGTCAATAAAACATTTTATTTTCAAGTTTAATGAGTTGTCAATCGGCTTTGATGTTTGTTGCAGCTGCTATTTACGCTGGCCGACACGGCTCACATAAATTCAAAGGACACAACACAACGACAAAAGCGGAGGCACGACGACAAAAGCTAAAACACAACGGAAGTAAAACACAACGGAAATTAATACAGTGTTACTCCGCTTTTTTTGTGTTTTATTTTTTGCGGTTTCACGTATTTGCAGAATTTTTTTTTCAGTCGACTCATTCGTCCGGTTTGTCACAAAAACTCAGATAACTCAAGACGCTAGTGTGATACGTTTGCTTCTGAAGGTGCTGCAGGAATTTTCTAGGAGAGGGCAAGAAATGATGAGCATGCCAGCCTGTCGGCTACGCACACAAGACTGCATTGAGAAATTGCATCAGCTGACTTTGAAGCGGATTGAAAACATCCTAATAATTGCGGAGGATAATTATCATCCAGAGCAGGTGTTTATTCTGGATGAAACTGGAAAATTCTGGAAGACGCTGCCCTCTCGTACTTAACTGATGAAGGAGGAAGCGCGCGCTCCTGGTTTTACTGCACAGACAGACAGACTGACTTTCTTGTAAAGTACGCAGTTTATTGTTATGAAGTAAAAAAAACACTTATGTTGAGCAATACTTTACATTTAATAAATGTTTTACAAAGCATGACCAGTACAGATCCTCCTGATTTGCAGATTTGGCGTATCTGAGTGTACTGGGTGTGTCCAGCCCCCAACAAAATAGGAGTGACAGCATGAGCATGAGAAGACTTGAAATGACTCTATAAAAAGTCTGAAAAAAGGGGTGCCCATAAGATCTTAAATTACTGCGAGCAGTGTTGGATGGCTCACAGGCGCTACCTCACCCTTGCTGCTTTTTGCCCATGCCCTCGCCACCCGCCTCTTACGCATCACTGCTACCTTCACCGCCCTCCTTTGATCCAACTTTACTTGCTAAGAAGCCACAACGCACCTCTGACTCCCCCTTTCACTTTCTGTAAAGCTGGTCTGAGTTATCTGTGAAAAATTGATAGAAAAATAGCTTTTTTCAAAATGGTGGCTTTTCTGTTGGTTTTATCTCTATAGCAATTATTTTTTTGTTTTGGTCACCTGAGGATACCAAACAGACTGACTTCAGTCTGATATTGGTCAGGGGGCCGGGCCATAGTTTGGTGACCCCTGCTCTAGAGAAACTCTGGATCTTCTCATCCATCTTCCTACAGCTTTTCTCCTTCTCCTGAAGCTCACATCCTGGGGGTCTAAACCACTGACAACATTCAACATCACACCTTCATCTTCCAGTTTCAGACTCAGTTCCCTATCTGACCCGTCCTTCACCTCCATGACATTCTTAACAAACTCCTCCTTCGGTTTCATTCCTCCTCTGTTCCTCTTTCCATGCTCACCATGAGAAAACAGCTTTAATCCTTTCCAAATGTATAATTCTTGCTCGCTTTCCACCTGGTCCACCTGGAGACCACTAAGAAAAAATATCGGGGCGTGTCAGACGGTTTTTTTTATGTTTGTTAAGATCGGGGTTACCGGCAGCTGGCCCCGGTGTTTTTCATAGTGGTCTCCTTCCTCATTTTTTTAATGTAAAGCACGGTGCTCTCGTTAAGTCCGTAATGGAGCCCAAACGACAGTAACCAAAGTTTACATATATATTTACCTAATAAAGTGATTTACACGAGTCAAACTTAAAGCACAAAAAACCCAATGCACTGTCTTACCTTGTGCTTTACCGTTCGTTAACGTTTTAATCCACGTTTCATCCGTTGTTTTTTTTTTTCTATTAAAGCAGATTAAAAAATATTAAAGTCCCACCCCGCTGCCTCGCCTTATTTGACCTAATTTCGGCCAATCAGAGCAATCAGAAAGGTTACTGCCCCCTGAGTGCCAAAGCACCCCCTGAAACTGAGCGAGCGAAAGAAAACTGAGCGAGCGAAAGAAAACTGAGCGAGCAAAAAGAAAACTGAGCGAGCAAAAAGAAAACTGAGCGAGCGAAAGAAAACTGAGCGAGCAAAAAGAAAACTGAGCGAGCGAAAGAAAA
>BSAI01000073.1:26424888-26469648 GCA_036245035.1 Adrianichthys oophorus | reverse complement strand
CTGGTTCTCTCCCACCTGCTGGGGTGCTTCAGGTATGTTGGATCCCGCACGAGCCCCCAATTAATGTTAGGTTCAAAACCCAAACATTAGTAAATCTGCAAAGAAACACAAGAGAGTTGAGTATGGCTTTCACCTGCAGGGAGAGTGTCAGAGATCGCTCTGTTACAAGCTCCTCCAAACACTCTCCCTGCAGGTGAAAGCCATACTCAACTCTCTTGTGTTTCTTTGCAGATTTACTAATGTTTGGGTTTTGAACCTAACAGGTATGCCGTGAATTGGAGATTAAAGAAAAACGTAACAAATAGGGCTGGGCGATAAATCGATTTGAAATCCAAAATTTGCTGAATTTTTTGTACAAGCATGGCGAGAGAGTCAGCAGTAAAAAGTTTAATGAGTGGACATTTTGAGACATTTTGAGAGTTTGGATTGAACAGTGAGAAGCTATGAGATGAGCAGAGCAGAGTCAAGCAGCTGCAGCCCATGATACACAAGTACTTCATGTGGGAGATGGCGTGTCAGCTGCATGGTGTGGGCAACACAGAGCAGGAGGGCTGATCACATTCCTGTGTCCAATGTCAAAGTTGCTGACAAGAACCCCATTAAAGCCAAGCTATAATGAGATCCCCGCCTTCACAAAAACCCCAAAATGAAGAACAGCTTTGAAATATCAATCCTGTGATAAGGCCCTGTGTTTACAGGTGGACAAACTTTTTAAATTGGCAGGTATCATTTATGATTGTATCGATTAGATTGCTTTGCTTATTTCACTGTGACTGTATTGAATATATTGTAAATGTCAATAGTTATAAACATTACCTGCAGGTTTTAAGACCCACTCCAATGAAAATTGTGTTTAAAACATGTTATTGTAGCATTTTTCTGATTGTGGAGGACATTTAAAAAACAATTTCAATTCAAACTCAATTTCTGAGTATTTCTTTTTCAAATCGGTATGAAGAAGAAGAAGAAGAAAAAACTTTGAAAAAGCTCTCTTTGTGATGCCAGAACTAAAATTGGCATGCCAAAGACTCACAGCTCCGCTTCTGATGCTTCCACTTAAAGACAAATAGATTCATATTCGCTTTCCTCGTCTGAGCTGGAATCTGGCTCAAAACTGTATGGCTGGATAGCTCTGATATTGCTTGCTATTTTTGTTGCACTGCTAATGTTAGTTTGGGTTGTAAGCTAGTGGGACAGAGTATTCACAAAAGGATGATCGGATATCAATTAATAATATTAATGTTACACTTTATATTTTCATTTTAAGTTTAAAAAATGTTTATCACTTTTTATTTACACAGTAAAAAAAATAATAAAAAATTTCTCCTTTGGATTTTTATGAGGTAAGATATCTGTCAATAAGAGCAGTATTCATAAAGTCAAAATGGTAAAAAAATATATAAATACATCATTTCGTTGTACATTTGACATGTCTGTTTTGAATATGATTTGTCTTGGTTTTGAATACAAATTTCTCCTGTGAGCCATTTGTCAAAAATACACCAAGCGGTCACAGGCATATACTGTACATTGAGTCCCGGAACATTGATTGTGCATGCTGGTTTATTTATTAAACTAAAATAAAATTGAACTTTTTAGAATGTTATTGATCCAATAACGGGAAAATTATCTTGAAAGCCATAGCTCTGTTGAAAATAGAATAAAACAGATCATACTACAGCAATCTCCTGCCATATTTTGTGGTTGTCAGGCAAAAGCAGCTAATCCGTGTCAACAATACAGTAGCAGATAGTTTCAGACCCAGAAGTGGTGGAAAACAGCCCAGGAAGGAGCAGCAGATGTATTGCTCCACTTATTTGGCGTAAGAAAAAAACATGTCTGTCAAAATTGGTTGATAATAAGATAACAAAACAAAACAACTATGCTAACTCGGAGCTAAAGTAGGCTAACTGGAAGCCGAATGTTGTAGCAGTAAAAAAAAAAACAAATTAAAAAAATGTCAGTAGGATCAGAATACGCAACTTTCTGTCTTTTTCTGACTTTTCTTTTTTTTAACTATCACTACGGTTGGCTGCCAGAATGCCTGTTTTAGCCCAGAAATAGCTTAGCTGTTTTTGTTATACTCCATTTATGTTCTTTACCCGCTATATCTTCTCCTGTCCAAGCTACTCTGGAGCTAAGAGTAGCAGCTCCCGGCTGCCAGAACACCGCTGTCCGGTGGGCCGTCTATTTGGGCGTTTTTATTATCTTTCACTACTCTCTTATTAACATCTCTTTTTTTTCAAGACGTGGACTTCTTTTTATGCCTAAAATGAGGGATGTCTGATGCTCTTCTTTTGCCACCACTTCCGGGTCCGGTGCAGTTTTTTGTCTGCTCAGCTGTTGTTGCCTCACAACAAAAAAATGCGGTGGGACGTCACTGTTAATATCTTATTTTTATGATTATTATTCTGTAGAGCTATGGTATCAAGATAATGTACCTCCCAGGGGAACAATAACATTCTAAAAAAGTTTACTGGTAATTCTGTTTTAATTCAATAAGTTAGTCTCAACTCGCATGCTCACTCTGTTGAATCTTGATGCTTCGGGACTCGATGTTTATGCCTGTGACGCTGTGATGTATTTTTGACAGTTTGTTCGACGGAGAAATTCATATTCAAGACAAGCAAGAGTCTTATTTAAAAAAAAAAAAATCATATTCAAAACAGACATGTCAAATGTATAACTAAATGTTTTATTCATGTTTGTTGCAACTTTGCCTTTATGAATATGTTTCTTATTGGCAGTTACCTTACCTCATAGATTTGTTTTAGGGAGTTTTAAGCTGATTGTCTTACTCCAATATGGGAAAAGAGAGCATAAAAAAAAACTGTAGTGACATGGGTGAAGTTGTGCTGAAAAACATTACAGCCTAGCAAAGGTCAACTGGTTCAAGGTAAACTTTTAAAATTAAAGGTATAAATGTAAATTTAAAAAAAACAAAAAAAAAGAATGATAAACTAATTGTATTAATTGTAAACTAATAAAAACAAATGTACCCTGAACTCTATGAGTTAAGAGAAGAAGAAAAAACAATAACTTTTTGTTGCATGCCTGATTACTACATGTTACAGTCCAATGTGAAATGAACACTGGCGTAATCCTCCAAGTCTTTTTTCGAGAACAGCGGTGATGATCATTCATTTAGAGGGACTTCGGTCCAGCTCTTTCAACGTTTCTGTCCTCTGCATGTGTTTCCATACAGACCTAAAAAGCACGTTTTCTTACAATCGGCACATCCATCAATCACACACGACTATTCCAGTGAAACTGCGTTGGAAACCTGAGTTGTGTGAGTTGTGGTGGGCAGCAGGAGACACGAGGGACGCGTGGCGCCCTCAGACCCCCTACGAGTGTTATGAAGCAACGATCTTACCTTTCACCAGAGCCATGCTTCCAGGAGATGGGCGTGCCGGTTCCGCAGCTGGCAGTCACGGTGGGAATACGTGCACAGAGGAGCTGCAGCGGGGTTTCTGTTCTTTCACAAGAACGCAAACAGCTGAGCGAGCGAGCGAGGAGGAGTCAAACTACAACACGTGAAAGCAACCCTTATTCAACTGGATGTGCCACGTGAACGCTGCGCGCGTGCCACCGGGACCTAGTTGCACAACGGGCAGTTATAGCCTTCGGTTGTGCGTGAACCAACATGTGGCTGAAGTGCATCGAGTTTTGCTGAATGGGATGAAAAAGAGAGACAGGCAGAGAGACACAGGCTGTGAATGTGTTCGTGCTCTCAACTTTAGCCTGACAGCAACGACACAAGAAAGAGTCTGAAGAGCAGAAAGTGATCTGAGATAGAGCCTAAGGAATAAGTCAACTTCCAGACTTGTGACATTTCCATGCAAGCAAATATAACTCATATTTCAAAATAAAAATCAATACCAGAAACTCCTTTTCATTTTCACATTTATAGCTGTTTCAGTTGACTCAAAAAAATCAAATGACGCCTCAATCCTCCAAAGGGCTTCTTCTTTCTGGTCTTCAACACCACTCATTCTGTAACTTAAATAAAAGTAGATGGCATTTGACATTTCATTTTCAAAAAGTTCTCTGGTAAATTTGTAACAAAATCAGAAATATCAAATTTTGAAAATTGAAATGGATTAACAGAAATGCTTTTTTATTTTCACAATATAACTGCATAATTGACTCAAAAATGAAAGATCAATCCTCCAAACTGTGTTTTTAGTTTCTACTTTAACACTACTCATTCTGTGACATAAATAAAGTGAAAAAGTCAATGAAGATTGCCTTTTCATTTTCATATCTCGCCATGCCAAGTGTTTCATTAATCACTTTGACTTGGGTTCCAAGGGGCAGACCACAATGACGTCAGTGCTCGCTCTTCTTCTGTCATGTAAAATTGCAATTGGTCGTGCTAATGTGAACACTTTAGCCAAAGTCTCCAGCTCAGCAACTATTTACAAAATAAATCTTTATCTGTAAGTACTTGGTGTTTTACACTTAATATGTAAAGCGATGCACGTGGCATCTAGACAACAATAAAAACATATTTCCCGTATTATGTGTTTAGTACAAACTGAATGTCTCCTTTCTTTAAGTTTGAATATCTTATTTCTGTGATCCTAATTTATATTATTTATATCCACATTATAAAATACATGTGTGTAAAACATATTTTTTTCTCTGTAAAATAAAACTGTTGACATACGATCACATAAAATGTAATTGGAATGTAAGGAGTTTTTTTCTGTTTATTGGAATGTAAGGAGTTTTTTTCTGTTTACCCCTTAATAGGGTTGAACTTACTGTTAATAACCTCTTTAGACCCGAGCTAATATTTGAGCTAACCCTCTACACACACACAGTCACAGGGCCCAGTTAAGCAGAAAAACTATTGTGGTAATAGAACCCAAAATATGATGTACGTGGACGCCAGGTCGGAAGAGGTTAACCGTGACTGATGCTGCCAACTCTACTGCTGACAATCCAAAGAAAAGTAAATACTGTGATGTTCTTTCAAGGACAAACTCGTTTTCTTTAAATATCTTACATGCATTTTGAGCGTAAACAATATTAAGTATTTTCCATTGTGTGTTTTAACACAACTTTGCAAATAATTTACTGTTTATAATGCCGGATTCATTTCTAGACAAATATGAAACTGAATAAGAAAATAAATTACTGTATCTCAGCTTTGTTTACAATAAGCTTAGAACAATTAGTTTGATCTCTGATGAATGAACCTCAAATCTATCTGGACATTTTCAAGGGAACTTGAAGTTGAGCTACACCTGAGGATAAGAGTTATACAGAGCTTTCAGCTCAGTCTGTTTTTCATACCAGATATATCTCTGTTATGACTTCTTCAAGGCAACAGACCTCCAGGATCAGCAAAACAGCACACTACACTATTTCGGAGCAAGCCACAATACTCTAACTCAATAAAAGCAGAAAAAGAACTAGAAATCCAAGTGTTAGCCTTTTTCTTTTGCATGCAAAGCATTTCTTGATTGCGTGTTGCGTGAGCTACGTAGCATTTACTTCTTTACAAAAGCAAAGTCGATATTTTATTAAAAAAGCTGCTTGCGAAGCTTTCTTCTTTGCGTTAAGCACTGATTGTAGGGCCTGCAAATGGATGACAAAAGATTATAGATTATGCACCCCTGTTTTGTCATGCGTTTGCTCAAATTGCACTTCACTTCAGTGTCACTTCCTTCCAGGATTTACGTCATAAGGTCATATTTATGAACACAAACAAACGTACACTCAGAGGTCATTAGATTCCATGTCACAGTTTAGTTTTCACAAGGTTTGTTCAGGTCAAAAGGAGCGGAGAGATTTTGCATGTCTCTGTAGATGTGGTAAGACTTCCATCTGCGGCTGTGTTATCAGGAATGAATGTGCAACGTTGCTCATCAAACAGCGCACATACTCCTTCTTTTCCTGCCAACAGCATGTCCAGTGCCAGTTGGTTTTGAAACCCCATCAGAGAGGTGGCAGACAGTTGTTCGTGCTTGTGTCCAATTTCCCAGTCTCTGAACATTGTAGTGGATGTAGTTGATCCTGTCAACATTTTTATTAATAGTGCACCACCAACAAATAGAGGATTCGAAACCAGCTGCAACCTGATCTGCAAGCTTATTCTCATCTGGCACTCCTCAAAGCACTGCTATGGTGTCTATATAAGTTGAATCTTGTTTATCCCTCCAGGTCATTGATCGGTGCCTTCTGTAGGACCAATCTTTTGGGTAAAACCCAGGGTGCACAGTCCAATTTTATTTGTCTGCATTCTATCAAACAACCTTTCACCTCCACACCACCATCAATTCCTCTGGAAATTGGATTAAAATCAGAAACTTCAGCTGTCTCAGAACACCATGCGCTGGTGAGATCCCCCAAGGGTTGACCTTTTCCTGTAATGTTAACACATGAAATTTGACTTCATGAAAGTTTCTTACAGGTGATTGACAACCGCCACTGTTGTAGAGAACATTGGCTTGCCCTTCTCAGAGGGGGGTCAAAGGAAAGACGGGGTCCCATTTGGAGCAATTGGTTCCAGGATTTTGCTTTGTCATAACTTCTATAAGACATTGCATAGGTATTGGTGCAGAAACTTTTCTAAGAACTGGTCTAGGTCCCATACATACCACACAATCTTTGTTTGTACCCTCTGCTGCTTGTTCTGCCATCGACAACCAGTTTTACCTTGGGCTGAAATTCCAGAATGCAAGCTAAACCAGCTTTCCACATCATCATTTCTAACACTTGTTATCTGAACGGTCTTCCTGGTATGTTTGTTAGTCAGAGGCAGATCTGTTTTCTTCATGGTTTCATTTACACATATGACCGTGAGAAAATAGGGATCCTTTCCTGAACTGTAGGCCCACAGTAACATGAACCAGCAATCAGTTTTGTTAACCTTTTAACTCGGCACTGCTAAATCTTCAAACTATTGTACTGTCACAATTTACTTGGACTTGTCATGTTTCAGGATCACTTCAGGTTTAAAAGCTTGAGAATCTTTGTGTAATCATGTGGGCCAATAACCCCCTTCATCTGTAATCAAAGTTGACCAGTCCCAGTGACCTGTCAAATACCACCAATAACCTTCCCATCTTGTTCCAGTTGTGGCGTGGCTGCCCCATCCCCCTTTTAATGAGGAGATGGATATGGTGATGACTGTGCTTGTATTGCATCCTACTGTCACTCTTAATTCGTTTTCATACGTCCAATCATGATATATGAATTCTGTCGACCCAAAATACAATCCACTTTGGCTCCTTCTCTTTCTACTCAAAAGTTTCTTGCTGCAAGTTTCATTTAGAAGGGTGTTGTTTTTGCGTTTCATCGGTCCTAAGGGTTTGCACCACAGCACAAAACACAGGGCAATCAGGTATACCAATATTTAAATAAAAGCATAAACATCTTCTTACCTCTGGTCGGCACAAGTTTTTGTTCCCTGGGGAGACGGGTGGCTCTGGGGTTTGCACTACTTTCAGGTCTACCCAGACTCTATCTTTCTTTAGGCCCACCCTATTATGGACTCTACTCACCTGTCTCCTTGAACTCCTAAGCTGGGATGACCTTCTTACAATGTGTGAGGTGGACCCAAGTCGTTCTTTCTGCAATTCTGACCGCAGTGGGCATGGTCAGCAACACTTGGTAGGGTCCTTCCCACTGTGGGGAGTGCCAATGTTTTTTTTCACACTCTACACCAGGACCTAGTCTCCCAGTGCAACCAATATCTGGGAGTCCTGCTTGGAAGTTTGAGTGGTGTCATTATCAATGGATTTTTTCTAATATTTTTTTCTCATATAACAAGCCAAGTTTTGCTCTTCAGGTGTTTACTATTGATTTCTTAAAATGTTTTAAAAAGCTTTATTTATTCCATTAAGCACAGTATTGGTTTAAGCATTAACACATTCTTAGACGCCGATTGTAGGTCCTGGAAATGGATGACAAAATATTTTTGACTATGTACAGTTACCTCTAACAGTAAGGCTCATGATTTTTCTTGAAAAGCCATCTATACATCCTGAGAGGGCCAAGCAAAAAGGCTTCAGTCTGTCATAGCCATCAACATGCCATATATACAGTATTTTGGGCCCATGGAGTGATATGTGCATCTAGTAAATCTTCTGTGGTTTCTTAAAGCAAGTCTTTGAGGATGCAGTTGTTTCAACAGTCTCATTACAACATCATGTTTGACACAAAGGTTGTGTTTTTGTTTAAGAACTTGCCACATGGTCTGATAGCCAAACAATTGCCCTGGTCTCTGTAGCTAGGTCAAAATGGTACCTCACCTCATGAAGAGGAGATTAGTTACTTCTTCTAAACAGTCTGTCCTTTTTCAAATGCATTTTCAACATCCGGATACTCATAAAAATGTAATGATTAGTACGGAGCAGACCTTGCATGACTTCTTAGGTATGTCCAGAATTAAAATATTCTTTAATAGCAGCAGCTATGTTTGAGTTGCCAGTAACATTAATGCTTTTGTTTCAGGCGCTTCCTGACAAATAAATTCTGATTGAAAAGGGGAATAAAAGTCGTCATCCAATCAGCAATGACCTAAAGTACCTACCTTTTCCGGTTTCTTCGTGTTTTTCATTTCCCAACATTTCATTTTGTTTTCTGGAAATTGCCTTTGTTTTCAGTTTTTTTTTTTTTTAGTTTTGGTTTCTGAATTGTTGTTTTCATTCATTCATTCATTTTCCAATCCGCTTTATCCCTTTCGGGGTCACGGGGTTGCCGGAGCCTAACCCGGCTACTCATGGGCGAAGGCAGGGTACAACCCTGGACTGGTCGCCAGTCTGTCGCAGGGGCCACAATCACACACCCATACACACTCACCTAGGGACAATTTAGAGTGAAGCATGTTTTTGGACGGTGGGAGGAAGCCGGAGTACCCGGAGAAAACCCACGCATGCACGGGGAGAACATGCAAACTCCACACAGAAAGGTCCCCCAGCCAGGACTTGAACCGGGAACCTTCTTGCTGTGAGGCAGGAGCGCTAACCACTGCGCCACCGTGCAGCCCGAATTGTTGTTTTGATTTCTCAAATTAAATATTGCTTTCTTATTATTTGTTTTATTTTTAATAGCTCTTGTGATTTTTGAAAGGTTATATACCTAGCTGCAGGTAATATGGCGGATAGACCCAATAGAGCCGATGGATGTCCAACGGAAGTTGTATCTCATCTTAAGGGCAGGAGTTGGTGAGCTCAAAAACAGAAGTTGTACTTTTGTGTTATTTTTCATATTTTTTGTTGTACTTTTACTTTAGTATTAATAATATTTTTAAGGTAAATTGTACTATTATTACAAATTTTTTTGCAGATCTTATGTTGAACACAAATAATACGTGCAGCTAAGATGCATTTTGCTGCATTGTCTGCACATATTTTAAGTGCATCCAAGGCTGGATTTTGTTGCTGGCCGCAAATATCTTAAAATTACACTTGAAGGTAAAATCCCATTAGCTGTTACGCACCTATGTGCATGAAATCTCTACTCCACCTTTGTTGCATCCCCTGGATGAGCGGAGAGCAGCAGAAACAGAGGCCAGGAACCACTCAGGAACCATTTGGTGGTTTAACCCTAAATGTAACATAATCCTAACCTTAACCCTTCCTCCTAGTCTGTGCGGCGAAGAAAAAAGTTCAGCACTGGCCGTACTTATTTCTTTTTTTTTCCTAAGGTGTTGCTGGATAAAGTGTTAGAGTTAAGCAGCATAGTGTTACAACAATTGCGAAACTGCATCAAGATCACAGACAAACCTCAAAAGAGAACAAGGAAAAAAAAATGTTTAGTTCAAGACAAGTTTATGGTTGTTGTGTTTAAACTGGATCAAATGTATATACATTTTTTTCTTTGCTGCAGATTCTTAATATTTATATTCATGAAAGCAAAAACTTTCAAACTTTAACCTAATATCCTGGGCTGACATAGTGGATTTGTCTCAGTATTAATTAAACATTGAATGAAAAGCTGTAGACTATTATTACTTTTATTGCTTTGAAAGAGTAACAACCGAGAGGCACCCAGCTGCAGATGAAACTGACATTACACATGTGTACATCTTTATTCATTTCCAAACAACGCTGCATTTGAAGATAATGGGTCAGTTCTTCATGTCCTGGACAGAACTCAGTCAGACTCAATTATGGTTGTCTTCTGATCAGCTGGAAGACAACGTTTCAGGAGGTCTGTCTAGCCATTTGACATTGCCCTCTGGAACATCTCGTCAAGCGTTCATAAATATTCTGTTCGTTTAATAAAACTGAAGAACCATCCTGCTGAAACATTGATATTAGCCTACCTTTTGAGACCAAGTTTTCCTCATGACTCCATCATACATACAACATTAAGAACTGGATGAAGAGCACACGTTTTAATTTAAAAAAAAAAAAGTTATTTATTGTAATGTACAAATCAAAGTAAACCGAATAAAACAAGGTAAGGCTACAGCAGCTATCACAAACAAGTTAAATTAAACATCAACAAATAACTGCTAAACAAACCATAACAATAAAATGAGCAAAAGAACTAAAAAATGCTGTCCCTAGCCAGAAGAATCTCCACCTGCATTATTGTCTTTCCCTTTGTTTGAAGGGTTCTTAGTAATATAACAGCCACTCCACAGGTGGCTTATCCTGATACGTCATTTCCGGGTGAGCGGTAATCAGAGCTTGGTCATTGCTTTTGCTATTCGATTGCCTGATTTGCTAATATCTAACTTAGTTTTTATCTTGTTTAGTATACTGTGTGGAGTTTGCATGTTCTATGGCTGGAAATGTAGTCACAGATTTACTAGATGCACATATCACTCCATGGGCCCTAATTACTGTATATGTGGCATTTTGATGGCTATGACAATGCGTGTGGGTTTTCTCCGGGGACTCCGGCTTCCTTCCACCGTCCAAACACATGCTTCACAGGTTAATTGGTTATTCTAAATTGTCCCTAGGTGTGGATGTGAGTGTGCATGGGTGTGTGATTGTGGCCCCTGCGACAGACTGGCGACCAGTCCAGGGGTGTCCCTTGCTTTTGCCCATGAGTGGCCGGGTTGGGCTCTGGCAGCCCCGTGACCCCAAAAGGGACAAAAGGGTTTAGAAAATTAATGAATGAAGTTTTTAAATTCATGTTGATGACCCTTGTGACTTTCTCAGCTTTATTAGATAATGTTGTTTTCACACAAAACGTAAATGAACCCACTGACAAGCACACCCTGGACCTTGTTTTAACTCATGGTATAGAGATCAGCTGAGTGTGCTCCCTCATATCCCCATACTCTCATATCACTTTCTAATCACCTTTCAGTTTGTTCTAGAGAATTCCACCGCTCCAATAAATAAAGAACAGCTCAGAAGAACATTGACTGACCGTTCTGAATCTGAATTTAAACTTACAGTCCAACCAATATTTAGTAACATGCTGAGCAAACACTCTGAGAGCAGCTCCCATAGTTTCAGTCCCAGAAAAAATGATCAGTTTGTTGAGGACTCCATGGAGGGCCTCAGGAGAACACTTGATGTTGTTGTTCCTTTGAAACCAAAATTATTTAGACAAAACCGAGTATCACCGTGGTTTAACGCTGAAACACGTTCCCTTAAACAAAAAACCCGCAAGTTAGAAAGAGAATGGCGCCAATCCGGCTCAGAGAAGTCCCTGAATAACTGGAAATATAGCCTTTTAATTATAAAAAATCTCTGCGTAAAGTCAGAACACAATACTATTCAGCTTTAATAGCACAGAATGGAAATAATCCAAGATTTCTTTTTAGTACTAAAGCCAGACTGACCAGCAGTCACAGCTCAGTGGAACCACATATTCCTGCTACTCTCAGCTCTGAGGAATTTCTTTCATTCTTCGATTGTAAAATCCTAAATATTAGACAAAAGCTGAACAAAGTTCTCCCTACTATCAGCCCAGAGCAGGCTGAAACAGTAGAAACAAAGGCATCTATAGAAACCTCTGTAACATTAGACTGCTTCACTACTGTAGATCCAGCAGAATTCACATCAGTTATTACATCCTCCAAAACCTCAACTTGTCTTTTAGACCCAATCCCCACTAAGCTTTTTAAAGAAACCTTCCCCTTAATTAATGAATCCATTTTAAATATTATAAATACTTTCATAGAAACAGGTTATGTGCCACAGTCTTTTAATTATGCAGTTGTTAAACCTCTTCTGAAAAAGACCAGTTTAGATCCTGGCATTCTGGCCAATTATAGACCAATATCAAATCTCCCCTTTATCTCAAAGATATTAGAAAGAGTTGTAGTTAAACAGCTATACTGCCACCTACAGGACAATAGCCAAGAGCCTCTGGCTCATCTCACACCCCCAGCTGCCCCACAGTTTGTTCTGGATAAAGCCCATCTGCTACACTGTCCAAACATGTAGTTGTTATTCAAACACGTAATTGGAGAGTTAAATAAACTAATTCTTCTTTAAAGGTTCTAGCACATCACCTGTCCGTCCTGGGAGAGGATCCCTACTTCCTCCTGAGGTTTCTTATTTGTTTCCCCAAGATAGTTTTTTTATAGTTTTTCTAAGGGCAGGGATGCCAGTTTTGCTTTGTCTGTTTAGTTTGTCAGGGAACCAGCTATTGTATATATTTTATGACTGATTATGTTCTTTGCATAAATACTGATGTAAAGCCCATTGAGATGGTATGGTGCTCCAAAGAATGCACTGATTTGTTTTTTACATTCCAAGTGAAAAGTTGACCAAAATCACCAAATAAATGACCTCAAATTTCACAAAGCACTCAGATGCCATCTTACCTCCGGGAGCATAACATCAAAAACAAAATCCAGGAGCTGCATCTCCCCTTTCATTATCAAGGCCCCGACTCCTGTGGCTTCCTCAATGGCCCTCTATTAGCTAAAAAAAAATCTGAGAAAATAGGCAAACAGAACAAATTATGTATAAACTCACACAGCTGATGATATTTTAATTGACCAGCTGGTTATTTAAATTTAGGTTCACATTTTTTGCTCCAAGCAACATCTATTTTAAATGTTTTTATTTTAGGTTTTCTCTATTTTGAATGCTGTCTCTGTCTGTGCTTTTTGTAATACATGTTTAACATTTGACCTTTCCAAAAACATATCAAATTTTTATAGGCAAACAATGCTTGGCTGAACTGTTATTTTTTAAACAGAAGTTTTAACAGTAGCAGTCGTATCAAACTCAGTTAAGTAAACATAATAGATAAAGTGGGGATACTCATTCTCCGGGAGAGTTCTTCACTGAAATAAATAAAGAACCATAAAGATCTTAAAATTATTTGAAAAAGTGCAAATTCATGTGCATTCATTCATGTCATGTGTAAATGATACATTTATGATACATTTATCATTTTGTCTAGTAATTTATTTTTATATCGTATTTAATGCATTAAATTATATGCAAGTTCTGTGGCATAAAAATTGTAGATAATAATCACACTCATTTATGAATTGCTTAATGTGTGCGTTCATTTACATACTGTTAATTATTCTCAAATATGTTTTTTTATATTATTAAACTGGATTTTTCTATCTGTTTTCTGTTGGACAGTCAATAGTATTAGGTCATTGCTCTACTCTGTTGAATGGTAATTTGCAAATATGTTGAAGAAAGCATTAGTAAAATTCAAAGTGGATTAGCTTGAAAATGCTAGCGACAACACAGACTCTTGAATCATCAGAATCAGAATGTCAGCTAATGTTCAGCTGATGTTTTTAACGCTATTGCTACATGAGGCGGTTTCTGTGTTTATCTCGTTTACAATGCATAGAAGACACGGATGATGTTTAAAGATGTTTGTGTTTTTTGCAACTAAATGTTGTATTTATCTTTTTGTTCTGTTTCCTGGAGTCATGCTGAACTGCTATACATTTTACATTCCTCATAGGTCCAATATGCATCTGCTATGTTTATAAAAAGATGCTGATATGAGATATAAAACGCGTTCAGTAGTTGGTAAATATATTGGGTTCATATGTTTGTAAATCTGACTTTGAAAGAATCAGGGCCTCATCAGCCATTTTAGATTTTTGAAGTGGGGGTGTATGCGCTCAGAGGAAATGTATCTAATGTACTTGTAAAATGTTGATAAATAAATACAGTTCCTAAAAGCACACATGCTCTGTAAATAATATTACTCCGATGTTGAAATGACTTGAAAAGAACATTCAATGGTGACTCGACGTGGGACTTGACTCGGACTTGAGGACAAAGACTTGAGACGTACTTGTAACTAGGAAAACAATGACTTGGTCCCTCCTCTGCTGATTGCATGGCTGCATATCTGAACCAGTGGGTGAAAATCCTTGTTATACTGAGCTTAAAATGTTCTCAGGAGGATCACCTAAACTAAATGCTATGCTCACTTGCCAGACACTTTATTAGGTCCACCAATAATAATAGCAATTATCATAAATCAGCTGCATTAAAAAGTATTATTGCACTTGGTGCAAAGGACTTTCTGAGCCTCTTTGTAAAAACATTGAGGACATTAATGACTGGATGTGTCACAACTTGCTTCAATTCAGCAAAAGCAAAACTGAGGTTATTGTCTTTGGAGCTAAAGAGAAACGGTTGGACGTCACTACAGAGCTTCAATCTATTTATCTTAACTCCATCAAACAGGCCAGAAACTTGGGTGTAGTGATGGACACAGACCTACATCTTGATAAACACATTAAGGCAGTGACAAAATCAGCCTATTATCATCTCAAAAATATTTCAAGGAATAAAGATCTGATGTCCAAGCAGCACCTGCAAAAACTAGTTCATGCTTTCATCTTTAGTCGACTTGACTACTGTAACAGTGTTTTTACAGGACGACCAAAAAAAACAATCAGGAAACTACAGCTTATTCAGAACTCAGCTGCTCGTGTTCTCACAGGAACCAAAAAAGTAGATCACATCAGTCCAGTTCTGAGGTCTTTACACTGGCTGCCTGTCTGCCAGAGAGTAGACTTTAAGGTTATGCTACTGGTTTATAAAGCTTTGAATGGTTTATCATCAAAGTACATGACTGACCTCCTGATCCAGTATATACCAGCCAGACCTCTCCGCTCATCTGGATCCAGTCTTTTTTGTCAGTTCCTAGAGTCAAAACTAAACAAGGAGAATCTGCATTCAGCTTCTATGCTCCACAGATCTGGAACAGACTTTCAGAAAGCCTTAGATCAGCTGAAACACTCAGTGTATTTAAATCCAGGTTAAAGACCCACCTGTTCTGAGCTGCATTTGATTCATTTGGATTCAAAAGTTTACATCTGCACTGTTTATCTATGCTTCTTTGAAATTCACTTCTTTTTCACTTTCTTTAAATTTTATTGTAATGATCACACCTTTGATGTTTTGATTGTTTTCTTTCATTCATGTTATATGTAAATTACATTGAATTGTCTTTTTACATGAAATGTGTGAAACAAAGAAACTTGCCCTGCCTTTTTACAAATATTCCACCACACAGCCACCCCTCTTAATCAGGTGGTTCCATTTGTTGAAAGTTATTTTTGTTCGCAATGCCCCTCCCATAGTAAAGGTCACATTCTGGACCTGGTGTTTTCTCTTGGCCTAAATGTTGAAAATGCACGTGTTGTGCATCTGAGCGACGATAGCTGTGTGATCTTTGATCTGAAAATCCCTCCTCAGTCCAGGCCTGTCCTAATAGAGGCAGAGAGGAAGATTATTACAGAGACCACATCTGAGAACTTCAGTCAGATGTTTGATCCCAGAGTTTTTAACCATTGCACTGACGTTGACAGCTTTATGCGGTGTTTTTAATTCACACTGTCTCTCTATCACTGACCAAGTTGCACCATTGAAATTAAATAAGACGTCACGCAAAATGTCATGTCCCTGGATGGATGAAAATATCCAGTCTCTGAGAAGATCATGTTGTAAAATTGATCGCCTCTTGAAATCTTCTAAACTTGAGGTCCACATACTACACCTTAGAGATCTGATTTCGTAATTAAATTAGACAATTAAGCAGGCAAGAACTAAATATTTTTCTCATCTAATAGCATCCAGTTAAAAGAATCCTAAAGTACTATTTGACACCATCAACTCTATTGTCTCCCCTTCCCTGCCAACCCTGCTGTTCCTGAGCTTTGCACAGCAGATAGTAATGACTTTTCCAACTTCTTTAATTCCAAAATCAGTGACATAAAAGATAAAATCCCACCTTCCACCTTGTGTTGTCTAGCTTGTGCTGAATCTCCTGCACAAACCTGGTCTTCTTTTGACCCTGTGTCACTCAGAGACATCTCAACTCTAGTGGCTAAGATGAAACTCTCCTCCAGTTCTGTTGATGTTCTCCCCACCAAGCTCTTTTTGAATTTCTTTGACAAAATTGGTCCCTTGGTGACTGAAAGGATAAATCTGTCGCTCTCTTCTGGTGTGTTTCCTAGCTCTTTTAAGCATGCTATTGTGAAACCCAAGCTTAAGAAAATTAACTTGGGTCAATCAGATCTCACTAACTTTAGGCCTATATGTCCCTCTCTTGCAAAAATATTGGAAAAGGTGGCTTTGTTAAAACTGACTAACATTTACGACATTTCAGTCGGTTTTGGAAACACCACTCTACAGAAACTGCGCTGCTGAAAGTGTCCAGTGATTCCATGATGTCTGCTGACTCAGGGAGGTGTACAATGCTGGTTCTGTTAAACCCTTTCATCTGCACCTACCTAACACCTACTTCAACAGGTTTAACATCTACTTCAACAGGTTTAGCGCTCTGACCACTCCTGTCTCCTTTTCCCCCCCAGTACCATCTCCTTTGTCTTGTTGGCGTTCAGGTGCAGGCAGTTTCATTGGCTCCCATGCATAAAGTCCTCCACCAACTGTCTGTGCTCCCCCTCCTCACCCTCTTTGATACATGCCACAATTGCAGTGTCAGCTGAGAACTTCTGCATGTGGAATGTATCAGAGTTGTAGTGAAAGTCAGTGGTGTCCTCATGCTGCCAGTCAGCAAGGAAGAACTGCAACTGTCCATTCCGACAAACTGTGGCCCGTTTGTGAGATAGTCTGTAATCCATGACAGCAGCTGGGAGTTCACACCAGAGGAGCGGAGGTTCTGCTGTAGAAGGAGGGGCTGGATTGTATTGAAAGTACTGGAAAAGCAGCAAAAAACAGCACAGCCCACTTAGTCCAGGTAGGAAAGAGCCCAATGTACAAGATATAGGCGTCTTCCACCTCCACCTTTAGTTGGTAGGCGAACTAGAGAAGATCCCCATCACTCTGCACATGTGGACTCTGGAGCTGCAGGACCAGCCACTCCAGCGTCTGAATGACATGTGAGGTGAGGCATGTGAGGCAACCGGCCTGTCATTCAGCTCACTGAGGTGACTCTTCTTGGGCACAGGCACAATGCAGGATGTTTTCCACAGTGATGGGACCCTCCCCAGCCACAAGCTCAGGTGGTAAACCTGCTGTAGGGGGTCTCCTAGTTCAGCAGCACAGACCTTTAGGAGATGCGCACATACTCTTTCTGGGGCGGCTTCCTTTCCTGGGGTGGAGCTGTCTCAGCTCCATGCTCAGTTGATGTTGGACCTTTCTTATCTCTGGTTCGTCCTCATCTCTCTTATCTTCTTATCTCTTTACTTATGAAAGCCATTTTCTTCCTGTTCAATACTGCCTTGACTTTACTGGTAACTCAGGGTTTGTTGCTAGAAAAGCACCTGACAGTTCTAACAGGGACCCCCACTGCCACACAGAAGTTTAGATATAGGCAGCCCACAGCCCCCTCAACGTCATCCCTATGAGACTCAACCAGTTCACTTTAGTCAGTGCTCTCGAAGCATCCTCTGAGAGCCTCCTGGCTCCTGCGGACCATCTCCGGACCTCCCTGAATGGTGGCCAATTGCCTCTTTACCAGTGGAGTGTAGCCAGGCTGCAGGTGTATGAGGTTGTGGTCAGATTTACCAAGAGGTGGGAGAGAGGCAGCTGATTATGCGTTTAGAGTGCTTGCATACGAAAGATTAATTATTGTATTCCTCCTTGTGAGGCAGTCAACATACAAATTAAAATCACCATAGAGATAATGATGAGCGCCTCCGGGTGCTTGTGCTGTAATTCTGTAGTTGTGTTGTAAATGATCTCCAGAGCTGCTTGTGCCTCTGCTCTCAGAGGGTTAGTTGTACAGTGCTCAGCATAAATGAGTGCACCCTCTTTAAAAAGTACTAATGTAATCAGTAGCATGATGAACAAAAGAACAATTTCCAAACTTTCTACAAGGATGAGTTTTATTGAACACTAATTCAACTCCAAAACATGAAATAAAGGTGAATAATGAAACTTAGATCACAAAATCAACAGTTTTACACAAATTGGTTGAAGCAGAAATGAATCCACCCTGCATCTAAAACTACATTTAGTATTTTGTATGAACAGCTTGATTTTGAAGAACAGCACCAAGTCTTCTAGACATAGAATGAACAAGTTGGAGACATATTGCAGCATCTATCTTTTTCCATTCTTCCAGAATAACCTCTTTTAGGGCCTGGATGCTGGATGGAGAGAGATGCTCAACTTGTTGCTTCGAACCACCATGTTTCACTGTAGGCACCATTCATTGTTCTTTGAAATCCTCACCTTTGTGACACCATACAGTTTTAAAAGCATTGGTTCCATAAACAATGATCTTTGTCTCATCACTCCAGAGTATAGAGTCCCAGTAGATCTTCCTCTTTTTCAGCATGGGTCCTATCAAATTCTAGGCATGTTTTTATGCTTTAGGAGAGACTTCCTTTGTGGACGATATCCATGCATGTCATTCCTCTGCAGTGTGCGCCGTTTGGTGTCACAGGAAACGGTTTCTCCAGTTTGGCTTTCTGCTGCTTTAGCTAACTGCAGTGAACTTTCATGGAGATTTTCTTCAACCTTCTCATCAGAGGACGCTCCTGTTGAGATGTTAACTTCAGTGGACGGCCTGGAAGTCTCTCTAAGATGGTTGCACTTCCATCTTTCTTAAACATTTGGATCGCCTGCAGTTTGAGGTTGTTGGTGCTTGCATAGATCATGAATGTCGAGCACCGGTCGAACAGCGGAGGCCCCCAGTGGAGACGCCCCGTCTCCAGGAGAAAGCGCGTCCCGGTCCAGCAAACCAGGTTCCGAAGCAGCAGCAGACACCGTCGGACCCGTGGAGAAGGAAGCGGTAGTAGGCGTCTGGCTTAGACCAGCAGCAGAACCTGATGTCATGGTAGGAGCTCCTCCCAACCTTGGTCCCAGTGAGCCCGCTCGGGTCGCTGACGCTGCATTGAGGCCTTCCGCCAGCAGGGCATAGCGGTCGGTCAGCACTAGGTTGCCCGAGCTGGCAGTGTCGGGTTTGGATCCACAATTCCTTTGGCCTTGACGTATCACCTCGGTCCACGTCTGCTTGGGTGTAGGTAGAGGAGAGGAATGGGGCCCTGGGTCCTTGGAGGTTCTGTGGACTCCTGGCCTCCACTACTGAGCTGGTGTTTAGAGCTGCGTCCGTCCGCTCCCACCTGTTGTTGTTACTGCCACATATTTGGACAATGTTGATGTCTGTGGCG
This sequence comes from Adrianichthys oophorus, assembly GCA_036245035.1. Lineage (NCBI taxonomy): Eukaryota > Metazoa > Chordata > Actinopteri > Beloniformes > Adrianichthyidae > Adrianichthys > Adrianichthys oophorus. Next base: position 26,450,138 of record BSAI01000073.1, on the reverse strand, counting down.
ATGGAAAGGGCTTCAGTGAGAAGTTCTCCGAACCATGGGACAGGGAATGGCTTACGCAGATGGAATGCTGCAGTTGTTGAATACACTTAGACTGGGAAGCTGATACAGAGAGAATTTTCTCTATAAAGTTCTATTTTTCTCTGAGCTCCAGTCTAAGTTTTCCGACAGTGGCTTGAAGTTGGGGGTGTCCAGAGTTGCAGTTCTCACACTAGAGAGTGCAGGAAACTCTGTGTGATGGAGCGTCGACCATCTTTCTTGAACCTTTACCTTTATTATGATTAAATAAATCTGATGTGATACTGTATCTACATCTGACCTAAATAGGACAGAGAATGAGGAGAGAGCAGCAGACAGCGAGCAGAAACAGACCGATGGAGGAGGTGAACAAGAGTCCAATGAGGAACACAACAACAGGTAGTGTCCCGATTGAAGTCAGTGATTTGAGGACTGCAGATACAGGACCACGGCAGGTCAAACATCACCTGAAAAGAGCGTTTCAGTCAACTGGATTTACAACCTTTGAGTGGCTGGAATAGTCTGTAACCACTAAAGCAGCATTCTGCTTTGGTCTAACACTTCCACTTTCAAAGAACTAAACAGACTATTAGAAGATGATGAAGACAGAGAAAATAAAGTTGTAAATGAAAGAGGCAGAAAGAGATGAGGATTATCAGATGGTAACATGATAATAACAGGAGGCAGAGGGAAAATGGAGATATAGAGGGAAAGAAAGAGGTAAAGATGAGAAGGAAAATGTAACTGAAAGAAAGGAGCAGTCTAGAAACAGAAAAGTAACAGCGCAATCCTGAATGAAATGTATCTGCAGACACAAAAGTCCACCATGCAACCTCACACAGAAATAACGGTTTTGGTTGTACCGGGTAAACAAAACATAATTGCCTGTAATATCAAAAGTGATCATTTAGTCTTTGTTATAAGATCAAAACTGATGTATAAGATATTCTTCACATTGTCATGTTTGAAAATAAATATGTTTTGAAGTACACATTGCAGTATTTGTCTTTAAACGAGGTGCTACAATGCCCTTTAATTACTTTAAAAACCTTTAATTATTAGGCTTTTTTCACTTTGTAAATTCCCTTAGTCTTTTGAGAAGGAATGGGCTCAGCCCCCAATGTTTCCAGGTCCAAACGCCCCTAATAATTTCTAATAGAAAATGTTGATTCTGAAAGGACATAAAGGTTTCCTGAAAATTGTAGTGGGGTTTACTCATTTATGCTGAGGACTGTAAACACAAAGCGCAAAGATGTGGGAAAACTCAAGTGGGATGAAATAGGGCCTAATGTTCACTGAGCTGTTGCAATTGCGAACTGGAGCGGTCAGATGGTTTGGGTGACACCATTGTCTGTTGGCGTAATTGATGAGACCACCAACCTTGCTCTTCTCGCTGGTGTTTGGATCGCGGTCTGCCCTCACGGTAGTACAGCCGGGCAGATTGACACAAGCATCTCATAAATACATGGTTAGCTACGTTTCGGTGAAGCTGATGAGATTGGTCTCTATGTAACACTGTTGTGATTTGATTAATCCAGTAAGCTCGTCTGTCCTGTTAAAAAAAGGGCTTTAACATTTCCCATAATAATGGAGGAGGTGGATGGTTCGAAATGGCGCCAGTTAGCCACCTTAGCCTTCAGCTGCGCCTTGTGTTTATGACCGGCTTGGCACCCCGGGTATTTCCACAAAAGCACCAATGGGATGACATGACCTTTTCCATGAACCACCACCTTAACATGGTGGAGGGGTTTGAGTGCTCAAGTGATCTCAGGAGCTATGCTGTCTGGGGCTTCAGCCCCTGGTAGGGTCTCCCATGGCAGACAGGTCCTGAGGGACGAGCCAGACAAAGAGCAGTTCAGAACCCCCTTTATGAGAAGAACATAGATCCAGGTATGTCACCCGGATTGGCGTCACTGGGGCCCCACCCTGGAGCCAGGCCTGGTGGCCGTGGCTCCTCCCACGGGCCCTGGTCAGGCAAAGCCCGAAGGATCGATGTGGGATCCCCCTCCAGTGGGCCCACCACCTGCAGTAGAGCTCAGAAGGGGCCGGTGCAATGGGGTTAGGGTGGCAGTCAAAGGCAAGAGCCTTGGGGGCCTAAACCCCGGTCATGGAACTTTAAGTTTTTGGACATGGAACGTAACCTCTCTGGGAGGGAAGGAGCCTTTTGCAAGAGGTATCAGCTAGATAAAGTTGGGCTCACCTCTACGCACAGTCTGAGCTCATGAAAGTCAGTCCCTTGAGAGGGGTTGGATCCTCTACCACTCTGGAGTTGCTCATGGTGAGAGCCGACGGGCTGGTGTGGGCTTACTCATAAGTCCCCAGCTCAGCTGCCAAGTGTTGGAGTTTACCCAGGTGGACGAGAGAGTCATGACCCTTCACCTTTGGGTGGGGGACAGGTCTCTGACTGTGTTTTCAGCTTACTGGGGACATTGTTGGGCGGTGGAAGGAATACTTTGAGGATTTCCTCAATCCCACTGACACGCCTCCTGTTGAGGAAGCAGAGGCTGAGAACTTTGGGGTGGGACTGTCCATCACCCAAGTTGAAGTCACAGAGGTAGTCAACAAGCTCTTCGGTGGCAAGGCACCGGGAGTGGACGAGGTCCACCCTGAGTATCTCAAGTCTCTGGATGATGTGGGAGTGTCTTGGCTAACACGTCTCTGCAGCATCGCGTGGCAGTCGGGAACTGTACCACTGAACTGGCAGACAGGGGTGGTGGTTCCCCTTTTCAAGAAGGGGGACCGGAGGGTGTGCTCCAACTACCGGGGAATCACACTCCTCAGCCTCCCTGGGAAAGTTTATGCCAGGGTACTGGAGAGGACAGTCTGTCTGATAGTCTAACCTGTGATCCAAGAACAACAGTGCGGTTTCCGTCTTGGCCGTGGACCTGTGGACCAGCTCTACACCGTCTCTAGAGTGCTGGAGGGTTCGTGGGAGTTCGCTCATTCTGTCAATATGTTTTTTGTGGATTTGGAGAAAGCGTTTAACCGTGTCCCCCGTGGTGTTTTGTGAAGGGTACTTTGGGAGTATGGGGTCCGGGCAGCCTTACTCAGGGCTGTCCGATCTCTCTATGACCTGAGAAGGAGCCTGGTCCACATAGCCGGCAGTAAGTCAGACCTGTTCCCAGTGGATGTTGGACTCTGGCAGGCCTGCACTTTATCACCGGTTCTGTTCATAGTCTTTACGAACAGAATTTCTAGGTGCAGCCAGGGGCCGGAGGGGGTCTGGTTTGGGAAGCACAGGATTTCCTCTCTGCTCTTTGCAAATGATGTTGTTCTGTCGGCTTCATTGAGCCAGGACCTCCAGCATGCACTGAAACGGTTTGCAGCCGAGTGGGATGAGGGTCAGCACCGCTAAGTCTGAGGCCATGGTTCTCGACCGGAGAAAGGTGGTTTGCCCTCTCTGGGTGGGTGAAGTGCTCACTTTCCCAGGTGGAGGAGTTTAAGTATATTGGGGTCTTGTTCTCAACTGAGGAAAGATCTGAGCGTGAGAGCAACAGGTTGATTGGTGCAGCATCTACCGTTATGCGGTCGCTGCACCGGTCTAATGTGGTAAAGAGAGACCTAAGCCAAAAAGCAAAGCTTCTCAATTTACCGGTCGATTTACACTCCAATACTCACCTATGGTCATGAGCTCCGGGTCATGACTGAAAGAACGAGGTCCCGGATACAAGCGGCTGAAATGAGCTTCGTCTGTAGGGTGGCTGGGCGCTCCCTTAGAGATAGGGTGAGAAGCATGGTCACCTGGGAGTAGCTTGGAGTCGAGCCGCTGCTCCTCCACATCCTAGTGAGAATACTTTCTCACTAGTTTCAGGATTGATAAAAATGGAACAAATAATGGTTCTGTCTTGAGTGGATTCTCGTATTCTCCATAAAAAGTAAAGGCGCTGGCGGGCTTTCTTGACAACGAAGGACATTGGAGAGGGTCACATCCAGGAATTTAAATCTTTCAACAATTTGTACCTCTGAATTGTGAATGAAAACAGGCTTTCTGTTTCTGCTTCAGCTAAAGTCAAAGATCAGTTCACAATCTCTACGGTGTTTAACACAAGATTGTTCTCTTGACTCCAGCGAACCACGTTTTCTATTTCTGCACGATAGTGCGATTCGTCATTTGAGCTGATCAGGCCTGTGATAGTGGTGTCGTCAGAATATTTAACAATCATATTTTTAGAAGAAGTTGCAACACAGTCAGGAAGTATACAAGGTGAAATGCAGGGGACTTAAAATATAACCCTGTGGGGTGCCAGTACTCACACAAAGTTAATCAGAAACACCATTGTTGGTTTTGACTTTGTGTGGTCTGCAGATTAAAAAGTTTAAAATCCATTTACAAATGGCGTCATCGAGACCGAAAGATTTTTGTTTGTGTATGAGCTTTACAGGAACAAGAGAGTAAAATGCTGAGCTAAGATCTATAAAAAGCATTCTTGTATATGATTTCCTTTTATGTAAATGTTCACATACAGAATTCAGAACTAAAGAGCTAGCATCTTCTCTAGTCCTGTTTTGTCTGTATGCGAACTGAAGAGGGTCAACAGACATTGGGATCAGTCTTCTGATATAGTCCAATACTAGACGCTCAAAGCTTTTCATTAAGACAGTAGTCAAAGCCACTGGGTGATAGTCATTAAAATATGTCACAGGAATAATGACTTCTTAGTGCTGGCTTTCCTTAGTAGAATGGAGAGAATAGGTCTCAAAGACTTGAGAAAAAGAAAAACTTGAGAACATTCACGCACCACAGAGCAACAGATGTGCAGCTAGTCAGCTAGTCATAGTGCTAGTCCCGTATTGGACCCCTTTTACCTTTAGAGCTGCCTTAATTCCTGGTGGCAGAGATTAAACACATTACTGGAAATCATCCTTAGAGAGTTTGGTCCAAATTGACATGATAGCATCACACATTTGCTGCAGATTTATCAGCTGCACATCCATGATTGTAAAAATAAAATGTTACAATAACACAAGACGCTCTCAGCTTATATCTGTTTTCACAGCTGTTGGACAGGAAAAGTTTTGAAAAAAGAGAGTAACGAACACCTGTTAGACCTGGCGTTTATTTGGAGACCACTATTGCGATGTATGGTAACAACAACATTTCAATACTTAAATAAATTCTTAATTATTTAGTATTAAATATTATAAATATTTATCATCTTTTGTTTATGTTTAACATACTTTTAATAGACTTAAAAAATCTGAAAAGTAATTAAAATTTTACTTTTTTTATTCACATATAATGAACTAAGTATTTGCACAAAATATTGACAAGGGAGAATATTTATTCACCCATAATTTAATTTAATATGCTATTTTCAATTGACAATTCAATTTGCTATTTAAAATGCATTTTGCTATTTAGAATTCAATATACAATTTAGACTTTGAATATGAAAATACAATTCAAAATCAAATATTAATATTCAATATTACATTTTAAAAATACAATATTAAATAAAAACAAAATCAGCTGCTTTAAAAATTGTCATGGGTTTTTGTTGTCATAGATCAAATGGAAATTGTTTAAGGGAACGTGTTTCAGCGTTAAACCACGGTGTTACTCAATTTGTCTAACAAGTTTAGGTTTCAAAGGAGAAACAGCATCAAGTGTTCTCCTGAGGGCCTGCATGGCATCATTAACAAACTGATCATTTTTACTGGGACCAAAATTATGGAAGCTGCTCTCAGAGTGTTTGCTCAGCATGTTACTACATATTGGTTTAGCTGTGAGTTTAAACTCAGACACAGAACAGTCAGATAATGTTCTTCTGAGCTGTTCTTTATTTACTGGTGAAGTCGTTTTTTTTTTTAGAACAAACTGAAAGATGATTAGAAAGTGATCTGAGAGTATGGGGTTATGAGGGAGCACACTCAGCTGATCTCTAAACCATGAGTTAAATCAAGGTCCAGCGTGTGCTTGTGACAGTGAGTGGGTTCCTTTACATTTTGTGTGAAACCAACATTATCAAATAAAGCTGAGAAAGCGTTTCCTAGACCAGGTGTCTCCAACCCTGCTCCTCGAGGGCTACAATCCTGCTTGTTTTGCAGCTAACCTTGCTTCAGTAGATGCTGATTAGCTGGATCGAAAGCTGGATTGAATCAGCGCAGTTTCTGATTGACTGAACACACCTGATCCAGGTGAGCAGCACTAGGGTCATCAACACGAATATTAAAATCCGCTACTATTATTATTTGATCAGAATCTAAAACAATAGTCTGCAAACTCATTTAAAAATTCAGAGAACGGGCCAGGAGGACGATAAATAATTATGAATGAAACAGATTTTGGAGTTTTCCTGTTTGAGTGATTTATAGACAATATGATGTTTTCAAAGGAACTATAAATGTGTTTGACTTTAGTGTTAGGAAATAAGCTAGACTGTGATATTACTGCTAACCCACCTCCTTTCCCTGAAATCCTGGATTATTATAATTAGGGGGGTTGCTTCATTCAACCTAACATAGTCATCCTGTTGGAGCCAGGTTTCTGTTAGGCTAAGTTTGTTATCATTGATTAACTCATTGACTAAAAGGGACTTAGAGGAAATATAATGTTTAGTAACCCACATTTAATGACATCATGATTTTTTTGTTAAAGCGCTGGTAGAAGTTTGCGAAGTAGAGGAGACGCTGCAACTCCACCGTGGTCGGCCGGGGCCACTGCAGCACCATCTCCACCTTCCTCTGGTCTGTGGTCATGCCCTCAGCTCTGATTATGTAGCCCAAGAAGGCGAATGCAGGTCTTATAGAACTCATACTTCTCTTCTTTGGCATTTAGTCTGTGGGCAAATTTAATTTATTTTAATCTGACAGCAGCATATTCAAGTTCCTTTCAAATCAAATTCTGTGTCAATAAAGATCCTCCTAAAGCAGTAAATTTACTCGCACGTATTATTATGCAATTCTCTCACTTAAGAACTTTGCTTCTGAACAGAAACTATAGGTACTGCTGTGCAGCAGAAGATAAGAACATGTGCTTTAAATGTGTTTTAATAATAAATAGTTCTGACAACAGATGTAATCATCATTTTACTGAGTTATTTGACGTGTGGGAATTTTGGAGGTTTTGGAGGATTAAACGCATAAAGTCTCTTAATTTAGTGTCATGTCAGGAGTGGTTCAGAACGAGTTTATTTTACTGTTAATAGATCATCTCATTAAAAAATGAACCTAAACATGGTAACAAAATGCAACCAACAAACCCATTATTAATGCACAGTAAGAAAGAAATCAAGCTTCTGTGAAGTCCCATGCAAAAGCTAAAACATTGACAATCAGAATAACTCAAATTCATGACTACTGTGTTCCTGTCATTGGTCGTGGACCTCGCCTCTGGCTCGTCTCACACCCCCAGCTGTCCCCCAGTTTCATCTGGATGAAGCCCATCTGCTACACTATTCAAACATGTAGCTGTAGAGTTAGATATATAAATTCTTCTTTAACAGTTTGGTACATCGCCTGTGTGTCCTGGGAGAGGATCCCTCCTTCATGTGGACATCTTGGAGGTTTCTTTTTTTTAAGGAGTTTTTCCTTGCGGAGAAGGAGGGTCTCATGAGACCCTCTTGCTAAAACTAGTCAGTTTTTCTAGTTTTTAGATGACTAATTCACATCCCTGCAGATCAGGGATGCCAGTTTAGCTTAATCTGTTTAGTTTAGCAACCAGCAATTGTTTATATTTTATGACTGACTCTGTTTTTCTGTGCAAATACCGATGTGAAGCCCATTGAGACAACTGTGTTTTAATATTGGACAATAGAAACAAAATTGTATAAAACTGAATTAAATTGAAGAAACTTTGAATATAGAAACTGTTTTGGCCTCTCTTACATGAGCTGGGACCTTAATCTATAAGACAGTGCCTTTGTGGATAAAGGCTCCATTTTGTCAATTCTGACAGCACTACAAAATGGAAAATACACTAAATAGTGAGTAGTGAAGGAATTTAGACATAGCTGATGACCATACCAACATTTTCACAAACCTTAACCCGCCCCAAATCACAGGCTACAGGATGGTAAGGAGGCTCAGGACTGGCTGGACAGCCAACCCTGTCTGGGGTCATCTGGCCAAAAAAAAAATAAACAAGGGACCCGGAGTTACTCCACCTGTTTTTTATACTAACCCAAATGTGCAATAAAAGTTGTTTCCCAACGTCACGCTTTCCTGTAGTCCATGATGCTCCTGCATCATCATCAAAAGAGCTTTAGTTAGTTTCAAGCTTGTTTTTATTTAAAAAGTAATTGTGTTTTAAGAAATTCTAGGAACCACAAGTGTTTTGAAACACTTTTATTTATACTTTCAGGTTCGGAGGAAGTCACTCAAGAAAGCCACACTACACTCGTTTAGCAGACAGACTGGCGCAACTATCTAGGGCAGTCACAAGCAGCTCCATAACACGCTGAAATGGGACAAAACAGCACAACATAAAGGTATACATTTCATTCCACTCTTGATGTTTTGACATCATTTCAGTTGTTTCCCCCTTATGCATAACACGCTAAAATGATGCTGCAGCCCATGTACAAAGCCACTAGGAAAAAGGAGGCTTTTGACTGGGGACTAGATCAACAAAGGTCTTTTGAATTAGCTAAGGAGGCTATTCTCCTTGGGAAAAATGCAGTCTGGACCTTTGGAGCTACAGGTATCAGCAATCAATGACTATGCAAACTGGAGTCTTTGGCAGAAACAAGGCCGTGTGCGTAAACCTCTGGGTTTTTGGTCACGGAAGTTGCCAGAAGCTGGAACACGCTACACACCCTTTGAAAAACAACTGTTGGGATGTTATTGGGCTCTGATTGAAACGGAGGCTCAGTGTGTCAGACGGGAAGTCCTAATGAGGACCCACATTTCCATCCTTCCCTGGGTAATGAGCAACCCTTCCACCCATCGGATAGGTGTGGCTCAAGAGTCCAGTATCATCAAATGGAAATGGTATGTGTCGGAACGAGTCAAACCAGGTGAAAAGGGAGTGTCTATGCTACATGAACAAGTAGCAGATACTCCAGAACAGGATGAGGTGATGTTTGATGTTGAACCTCTGGAAGAATCTCCTGTTAAATCAGGAGGTAGGTGGGATGAACTGACAGATGAGCAGAAAGAGGTAGCCTGATTTACTGACGGTTCATGCCAGTGGAAAGGTGGTGAGAAGAGGTGGAAAGCGGGTGCTTTCAACCCACACACAGGTGTAACCCTGGAAGAGCAAGGGAGTGGAAAAAGCAGTCAATGGGCGGAGCTGAAAGCTGTCCACATGGTTATCATGCAGGCAGGACCTCAGGACTTGCATCTGTTCACAGATTCGTGGTCAGTTTGCCAGGGCTTAACCACGTGGATGCCCACTTGGTATAAGCACGACTGAAAAATGCAATCTAAAGAAGTCTGGGGAAGAGAACTGTGGGAGGGCATTTGGGATAAAAGCAAACACATACCTATCCATGTAACACATGTTGATGCACATACTGGACGGAATAACGCTGAAGCGTTACATAATCAGACTGTGGACAGTATGGTGAAGGTGATGGTTGCAGAACGACAGTCTACTCCCGGTCTCACCCTCTGGGCCCATGTTAAAGCAGGTCACTGGGGAATTCAGGGCACACTTAAGTGGGCACAAGACAGGGGCATAGACCTACGGGTGGATGATGTTAAAACAGCTGTGACCAATTGTGAACAATGTCAACATCAGCGAAAAGGTGTGCCTGAACACCTTCAAGGACAGATTCACAGAGGAAAGAAACCAGGACAAGTGTGGCAGATAGACTTTATTGGTCCAATGGTAAACAGCAATGGATGTAAATATGCTTGTACTGCTGTGGATACTTACTCTGGAGTGCTTGTGGTGCATCCCTGTAAGTCTGCTAACCAGCATGCAACGGTGAAATGTCTTGATCTGATCACACAATTTTATGGTCTTCCTTTGCAGGTCCAGAGTGATAATGGTACACATTTCACAGGAAACAAAGTAAAAGAGTGGGCAGCTGAAAACCAAGTAGAGTGGATTTTTCATGTCCCTTACCATCCACAGGCAGCAGGACTGATTGAGCGCATGAATGGTCTGCTTAAAGAAAACCTCAGAAAACTATCAGGTGACCATACATTGCGAAACTGGCGTGTGCATTGTCTAAAGCAGTGGCACAGCTAAATAACAGACCTGTTGGATCGGGACAGACCCCACTCATGAGAATGATAACATGCGAAGAGATTGACAAAACATCAGTTCCCATTAAAATGTGGAAAATTCACCCTGAAGCAGAACTTCCTGTTAGAGCAAACCCTGGCTCAGCTGGTCTAGATCTGAAGGTTTACATTTCAACAAGCAATCTTGCATTTTGTTTGGTTGGTAAGGCACTATGAGATCTTTAATATACTGGTTGGATGGGGCCATACCATTTAAGGCCGTAGTTTAGCAGGAGGATTTTCAACTTGATTCTTAAATCCTGATAGACTGGATGTGTAAGTGACACCCAAATATTTAATATTTCCTGATTTTAATGGTATTTGTAATTTGGATGTCCCAATTTCCGATCATGTGATCAGAAATCAGGCCCAATGGGCTCCCATCCCTCATTACAAAGGCGAAACCAGTCATCCACTGCAGGCAATCTTTGTGGGTTCACCTGACCAGAGGAAGAATAGTGGTTGGACTTCTAACGTGCACTGAAAGGGTGAGAGTACTGTTTCCACCTTCTTCTGGGAATTGTGGGCGTATTCAGCCCAGATCAGGAGCAAGCTCCAATTATCCTGGTCATGGTTGCAGTAGGTTCTGAGGAAGCGCATGATTTCCTGATTCAGGCACTCCATCTGGCCATTGGACTAGGGATGATAACCATCGGCCGAGATGGTGCACGTTCATTGGGTCTTTCCGTGGTCCTCACTATCAATGTGAGGATATAAGTGTCAGCCTGCGCTCTGACCACACGATGCTGGGGTCGTGTGTCTGTACAACCAAGGGAGACCGAGAATGATGGAGCAAGCGGGGGGCCTTGATGGCGAAGAAAAACAAAGGGCTTCATGGTGTCGAGCCGAGGCGATGAGGGTTATGTCCTGAGTAAGGAACTGGACTCGACCTGACCCCAGGGGTTGCCCATTAAAGTTGGAGACTGCTACTTGTGCGTTGCAGACAAACAAAGGGACATGATGAGCGCGAGCAAAAGCCAAGTCTATGAAGTTCCCTGCTGCTCCAGAGTCAATCATGGCCTGAGTTTTCACTGCATGACCGCCAAATCGCAGAGTAACAAGCAGTGTAAAGGCGAGTGTGGGTTCACTCACCGGCTCCGTAGAGCGGCGTGGAGGATGTAATCTGTAATCCTACTTTGTGGATTTCACCTTTCGGAGGTCATTTATGGAACGTTTTCCCTGCAATAAGCAAGGGAACTGTACAATAAACAGCAGACTACCAAAAACACACTCATCGCTGTCCTCTTCCTCCTGCTAACTAAAACCTCTAAACTCCCCTTCTTCAATCCTCTGTGCTCCTGTGCCCTGCTGCTCTGTGGTGACAGGGCCTCCTTTGGTAAATCCTCTGGCTTTGATTTGGGTTTTTTTGGAAAGGAAATTGCTCATTCTGCTTCTCTGTACAGAGGGGATCTAGGAACTCATAATTTATGTTGCTGAACTAACTGATGTGTGCAGTGTGAGAGGGAGTTCAGGGACCCATTCTCCAGTTCTACTTTCAGTGACATTCTTTTATGTTACATTCCCATCTGGCACCAACACAGAGGTTTCTAAGCATGTGGTTATGATACATGCTTGATGCATGTGTTTACCCATATACATAAGTGTGTGTTAGTCTGCAAATGAAAGTATAAGTGGGGGTTTGCTTAGAAATTAGTATATTTTCCTGATTTACTTTACCCTCAGTCACTCAAATCTCTGAGCTTATTTAAAAACGCAAAACTTCAACTTGTCAACTGGACCCCCTTCCTACATTCCTGGTTAGGTCTGCTCTTCCCTGTTTCTCTCCTTTCATCACCAATATTGTTCGCTCCTCTCTCACATCTGGGATTGTCCCCTCAGGTCTCAAAACAGCAGCTGCAATTTCTAACCTGCCATTCATTTTCAAAATCCTAGATTTCAAAAATCATAATCCTAAGCGGCTGCTCAATTCCATTCTCATCTCTCACACAATAACCTATATGACCAGTTTCAGTCTGGCTTCTGTCCCCTTCACAGCACCTAACAGCTCTCTTTCATTCATTCATTTTCCAAACCGCTTTATCCCTTTCGGGGTCACGGGGTTGCCGGAGCCTAACCCGGCTACTCATGGGCGAAGGCAGGGTACACCCCTGGACTGGTCGCCAGTCTGTCGCAGGGGCCACAATCACACACCCATGCACACTCACATTCACACCTAGGGACAATTTACAGTGACCAATTAACCTATGAAGCATGTTTTTGGACGGTGGGAGGAAGCCGGAGTACCCGGAGAAAACCCACGCATGCACGGGGAGAACATGCAAACTCCACACAGAAAGGTCCCCCAGCCAGGACTTGAACCGGGAACCTTCTTGCTGTGAGGCAGGAGCGCTAACCACTGCGCCACCGTGCAGCCCTAACAGCTCTCTTAAAGATCACAAATGACCTCCTTCTCGCTGATTGTGGTTTACTAATTATCCTCCTGTTCCTCGATATTAACTCCGCTTTTGATACCACCTCATCCTACTGGATCAACTCTCTGCCATTGGCCTTGTTAATTCACCACTCAGCTGGTTCCGCTCACATCTATCAGATCGTCGTCAGTTCATTCAACTAACATTTTTTTCTTCTTCATTCCCCATCTCTACAGGTGTGCCACAGGGTTCAGTCTTGGAGCTGCTACTGTTTATGATTTATCTTCTCCGCCAAGGTTTCATCTTTTGTTAACACCAAATCCTCTTTCACTGTTCGGCAGATGAAACCCAGCTTTAGATGTCCTCCAAACCCAATACTGCACTCCCACCTTCCTCTCTTAACAACTGTATTCTTGAAATAATATCTTGGTTCTCCTCTAACTTTCTAAAATTAAACAGCAATAAAACTGAGCTCCTTTTGGTTGGCACCAAATTCACTCTGAATAAAATCCATAACTTTTTCATTCCAGTTGATAATACCTTTATTTTCCCTCTCCTCATGTTTAAAGTCACGCTTGACAGTTCTCTCTCATTCACCTCCCATGTCACTAACATCACCCACTCAGCACACCTCCACATACAAAACATCCGCCATCTCCGTCCTTCCCTCAGCCCTCATGCAACAGCCGTTCTTGTCCACAGCCTCGTCACCTCATGCTTGGATTACTCTTCTCTTTGGCCTACCACAAAAACCGCTCCATAAACTGCAACTGGTCCAAAATACACCAGCTCCCTTCATCATCTAGACTCCCTCCACCTACCACATCTCACTGGTTCTAAAACAGCTTTACTGGCTACCAGTCTCTCAAGGAATCAAGTGCAAAATCCTCCTGATGAATTTAAAACACCCTCCATAACCTTGCCCCACCTTACCTTTTAGACCTCCTTCAGGATTCCACTCCTGCCTTCTCCCTTAGATCTTCATCCTCCCTCCATCTGGTTGAACCTCCTGCCAGGCTCATCACCATGGGAAGCAGGGCTTTCAGCCACTCGGCACCCCAGCTATGGAACACCCTTCCTTCTAACTTCCAGAACATGGACTCACTCCCCCAATTTATCTCAAATCTTAAAACAAATGTTTTTTGCAAATTGCTTTTTCACCGGAACAAGGTTCCGTTTCCGGTTCATGACAGAGCGGACGCGTCTTTCGTCGGCTCTCGATTCCTGACGTTTTTTGAAGCGTTTTTTATATTAAACAGCAGAGATTCAGCAATAGAGAGAGCTGAACATGGCACCAAAGGCTGAACTGGCAGAACTTAAAGCTGCATTAGCTGACATCCAAGCCAAGCTAACTCCATTGCTGGCATTGGAGGCTAAGCTAACACGTCTGCTGGAACTTGTGCAGGAATTCTGACAAGAAAAAGTACGAAATGAACAACGGGATAATCGGCTTGACCTCCTGGATAGAAGACAGAACAACGTGGATCAACAACTAAGAATGAATAATATCATTCTCACGGGATTTCAACTCAAACCAAGCCGAGCTAAGCCTGGCACAGCTAACGTTAGCATGGAGGCTAGCGGGGCTGCTATGGGAACAGCTGAGACCGTGGAGGCTCAAGTCATTTCTCACTTCTAAAGGGACTTTCTTGGATTTGAATAATATTGAGATCTGCCATCTGCTTCCCAGGAGAAAGGAGTCAGATAAACCAGCGATCCTCATAAGGTTTGTGAATCAATAGAACAAAATCGCTCTGATGAAGCAAAATGTCAGGATAATGAAGGAGGGGGGAGCTTGATAACAACCCCGGGATGCAATGACCCAGACCCTGAGTGGTTTTAAAGAGTTTTATTGTCCACAAGTCCCTTGCAGTTTGGTGTGCTCTCCAGCATGGAGGAATGGCGCTAGCGAGCAGGCTGGGTATAGAGGGTCTCTGATGTGAGAACGTAGCAGACAAAGAGGCTAGGCAGGCTCACGTGGACCTTGCAGGCTGGAGCAGCGAAGCGGGCTTGTGATGACGTGACAGGTTGAAGCGGCGAGGCAGAGTCACGAGGACTTGACAGGTTGAAGTGACGAGGCAGACTCACGAAGATGTGACAGGTTGAAGCGGGGAGGCACACTTGCGTCGTCGTGGCGAAAGCACGAAGAAGCAACAACAACTTTCTGGCGAAGAGGCCTGGAGAGGAGACTGGTTAAGTAGTGTGGAGAACAGATGGTGAGTATGAGACTGATTGCCTGGCCCGACAGTACCCCCCCCTCAACAATTGTCACCAGATGAGCCCCCTGGCTGGCCGGGATGTTCACGATGGAAGGCAGTGATGAGGTCACGGTCCAAGATGAACCGGCCAGGCACCCAGGACCTCTCCTCCAGGCCATACCCCTCCCAGTCCACAAGGTACTGGTAGCCCCAGCTGCGGCGCATGGACCACAACAAGCGACAAACGGTGTAGACCGGACCCCATCAATGAACCTGGGAGGAGGTGGCGGACTAGAGGGGGGCACAAGGCCACTCGTGAGTCTGCCTGGCCGCTTCAACCTGTCACGTCATCACAAGCCTGCTTCGCTGCTCCAGCCTACAAGGTCCACGTGAGCCTGCCTAGCCTCTTCTGTCTGCTACATTCTCACATCAGAGACCCTCTATACCCAGCCTCCTCGCTAGCGCCATCCCTCCATGCTGGAGAGCACACTGAACTGCAAGGTACTTGTGGACTTCCTCGGCTGGGAGGGCCGAAACCAAGCTCAAAAGCCTGTTCACTACTGCTCCTGTTCTGGCCATGCCTGATCCGTCTAAGCAGTTCCTGGTGGGGGTTGATGCCTCTGACTCCGGGGCGGGTGCGATTTTGTCCCAATGCATACAGGATAACCGCATGCATCCTTGTGCCTTCTTTTCTCATCGTTTGTGTCCAGCAGAACGAAACTACAACATCGGGGATCGTGAGTTACTGGCGATCAAGCTAGCCTTGGAGGAGTTGAGACACTGGCATTCGTCTGGCCAGGAAGTACTGTCAGGATAATGAAGGAGGGGAGAGCTTGATAACAACCCCGGGATGCAATGACCAAGAACCTGAGTGGTTTTAAAGAGTTTTATTGTCGTCAAGTCCCTTGCAGTTCAGTGTGCTCTCCAGCATGGAGGAATGGCGCTAGCGAGCAGGCTGGGTATAGAGGGTCTCTGATGTGAGAACGTAGCAGACAGAAGAGGCTAGGCAGGCTCACGTGGACCTTGCAGGCTGGAGCAGCGAAGCAGGCTTGTGATGACGTGACAGGTTGAAGTGGGGAGGCAGACTTGCGTGGTCGTGGCGAAAGCCTGAAGAAGCAACGACAACGTCCTGGCGAAGAGGACTGGAGAGGAGACTGGTTAAGTAGTGTGGAGAACGCGTGGTGAGTGTGAGACTGATTGGCTGGAGGGCGGGCCCAACACAAAGAAAACTGCTAAAAGATTCATCCCTCTTCTTTAATGATCACTTATCCAAATTTAACACATTTTTGTCAAAACATGCCCGAAGTGGAAAAAGCAGATCCAGAGCACATGGGTGCTGAATTCAAGGATCTATATAAAACCACTTGGTCCACCGGACCTGACCAAGGCAATGGTCATCACCAACATGAAAGACTTTGAGAAGTGTGTGGTCACGAACGTCTGAGCCTTTAAGTGATTAAATAAGAATCAAAAATGATTTCAAGAAAATATGGCGCCTGGGATTTACCACTGTCTCTTAGGTCAACTTTGACCTGATTTCCAGCAGCGATTTCTGCCCTGCAGACAACTCGAGATCAACTTACTTGCTGTGAAGGAAAATGGACCTGACAAACAACGTCTGCAGTCATAACAACGAGGAGAACTTTATAAACTCTGTTCAAACCTGAAAGACGGCTGTTAATCAGGCAGCAGAACGCAGGAATACAGTCTTGGTCAAAAACTTTAATCAAATCACTTGACATGGTTTCCTACAGTGTGATTGATGACAAAGGATCTTCTAATAAAACAACCTGCACTTATTGATTCTTTATATCTGATTAATGTAAATGATCTTTCAGAATAAATGATTTATTGTTGCCTCTTGTTATACTTGATCTGAAGAAACGACTTTTCTGATGAAAATAGTCAACATCTATTTGATTTTTAGTGATTTTAATTTATTTTAAATTATTATTATTATTATTATTATTATTGATTGATTCACATCACTGATTCTTTTGACGAAAGTATTAAAAAGAAAAAAAAAGAGATTTTTTTTTTTTTATCATTATTCTCTATTATTATTTTTGCATATGCTCCAATCAAGTCTAAAATAGTGTTGTACTTACATACATAGCATTATGACTTATTGTTACTCAAGGATGTTTAATGACCTGTATTACTGTCAGTACAGTATAAATACCTGATTATTAGTTATGAACTGGTTAATATCTAATGTAAAGTAAATGGTATGTTCGAGTCGGGGTGGGATTATATAAATTCTCTTCCTCCCTCTGCCTTTCAAGCAGTCAATCTTCTGATGTCTAGTTATCTTATGTTTGACATGACTACTGATGCAAATCTTAGGTTGTTGATTGTGTTGCACATGTCTTATATATCCTGTCGGCTTGAAATAAACCATTTCATTCATTCATTCATTCATCTTGATTTGTATACTGTATTTAATGTTTCTTTATCTATTGTCATGCACTCTCAGTTTGAACTTTAATAGTCATGCATAATTTTTCTTTCTTTATCTATTGTAAGGCGACCTTGAGTCCCCTAAAAGGCGCCCAGCAAGTAAAATGTATTATTAAGATATGTGCAGTTATCAGGTTTATCAGTGAGTGGATGTGTGTGCTTTTGGACAAAATTTTAGCCTTTTGTTAAGTATTTCTATGTGTTATATTCAAGAATCCCAAGCACTTTTGCTTGCCTTTTCAGTTAGCTTGTTTCAGGCCCCAAGCTTTACTTTGTCTTACTAGGTCTTTCCATGACAACTCCCCCCATTTTATCCCCTTCTTTCCCTCTTATTCACACTCTCCCTGCATCTCACTAAACATCCTCTTGACTCTCCTTCTCTATCCTGTCTTTTAAGTTACTTTTGAGTAACCTAAAGGAAAGTGCAGTTTAGAAATGATGCATCAAAATACCATTTAGCATTAGTTTAAAAAGTAGTTTATACTATTTGAAATGGTGAGAAATCATTTTTGGTAAAGACAATCATCAAAGAAATATTAGGTGAGTAGGTGCTGTTCTTTCCTGGGGCTTCCAGTTAAAGACTTTGGCAGCTTACAGCAGGTGAGGCTGAAAGGAGAGATTGGAATTTGCCCTCAAGCTTTTCATGTTTTTGCCGTTAATTCTCTGTGTTTCCATGAAAGCAAACAGAACAAGCTGCAGGAACTCTGCAGAATAATGGAACAAGCCATTTTTGAGAGACATACATTAAATTGAATGTGATTTTAAAAAAAGTTTTACTAATAATTAACCACAGTCAGTTAGAAATCTGTTACTGTTACCTAAATTGTGTTAATGACCTCCACAGAGATGAATGGCAAAACTGACTGTGAAACTCCAGCCAAAAACCTTGATACATAACGGGTTATGTTATGTAGCAACATAACAAGTATGTCTTCCTGTTACATGAAGTCTGATGTTATGTATTACAAACATGAACTGTGAGTATGTTACCCAAATGTTTTTGAGAGCTAATTAAAACTTGAAGTTAGTGTGTTTTGAAGCATTTACTAAAACAGGATCTTCTGAACACAGTTTCAAAGTGCAAGAATTCTGTTGGTTTATTTCCAGTAATATAAACAGCTTGTCTAGTATTAGGCTTCACACTCTGTTACATTACAAGTTACAAGAGCAATGTGACCTCTGAACCCAGTCCGAACGCTTCTTAATAGAAGGTAAGCTTATTACAAAACTTGGTATCTGAAAATAAAACAGCTCAAAAAAACACAAAGAATAACATTTTGGTATGATCAGCCTTTTTTCTATTTCTTCTCTTGTTTGGAGATTAGTAAAAAAAAAAAAAAAAATTCAATTATTTACACATAAATGATTTGCCCCCTCTAAATCCCAATCCTTTTTAGTTCCTAAAAATGCAATCCCATCTCTTAATGTCTTTTTGTAATGTTAAAGTGCTTTCATTTGTATAAAAGAGAAGTCACATTTCTAGTCTGCTAAACAGGTGTTACCTTGCAATTACACAACACATGTTTTGGCATGTGATGTGTAATTAAGGGGTAATGCTCCTCCCTTGCTTCAGTGGCATCTTTGAAATACTGTTCTGTGTATATATAGGCTCTCAATGCTGGATTCTCATACACTATTTTACAAGCCATCATACCTTCAGCATACAGTCGTTCGTAAAGAATGGGGAAAGTTCATCAGGAGGATGGCAATGTCAACGAAAAGAACAGTGAGTTTAGCTTAGTAAGGGTCAAAGGTACATGGAAAAGCAAATTGGGCACGAAGATCAAGGACACTGTTGACTGTGTTTCTGCTGCAAAAATGTAAGTGAGATCTTTTTTTTTTTTTTTTTTTTTTTACAAATACAGTAGATATGACAAACGTTTAAAGAAAATACAAGTAAGATGCAAGTGCTGCAAGTCATGCAAGATTAGATGCATACATTTCTTGTTAGTGTAAGTATTGCGTTTCTTTTTCAAAGACAGTTTTTGTTTAATCTGAGTGTAGAAGATATAACTTGGTCTAAGGGTAGAGTGTTACTGTTTGAACCCCTGTCATTCACAATAAAAACTGTTGTCAGTGTCTTAAAATAATAAATGAGTCCACAACACAATTATTGTTTAACACAAACAAAACACTGACTAATTGTGAAATACCAGAAAGCATGACAATGACAAACATAAAAACATACGTAAATTTAAGGTTCTTTAACCCACACCTTTTTAGAAAAAAAACACACCTCCACTTACTGTTTTCCTGCTTTTCCTGTTTTACTTTTTCACAACTAATGAAATCTAGTTGTGTAAAAAAGTCTTTCATTCAGAGCACATTTAACAGGTTGTCATTTCAACTTTTAAATACCTACCTTTATTTTGACCATACACAATCTTACACACAAATGTTTCATACATTTATCTTAAACAGTAATGACTCCACTGCCACAAACTGGTGTACATTAAAATATATGGCACAAGTAAACGTGTACTTTACTAGATAATTCTGCCAAAAAAAACAGTAAAAATGAATGCAGTTGTGGCTTTTCATATTTTCAACTACAGGTGTTGCTGAATTTCTTAATATTTTTTTAGCCTTTTCCTACTTGCTTTGATACCTTTATTGAATTCAATGAAATATGTTAAGAAAAGAAAAAAAAAAAGTCACCTTATGTGAACATATGAAAGCAAATTTTCCTTTTTCTCATATACCACCGCCCACTCTTTGTTGTCCTTTTGTTTAGGCATTAAGTAGAACAACCAGAATGGTGACTATACATTTCAGTAATCCTTTAAAAATTTCAGTTTTTAGTATTTCTTCTGAAGTTTCCTCATACTTTAGGTCCCCGCCTTTTCAGAACATATTCTAAAATGCATTTTAGGTTTTTTTTTTTGGAAAATATGCATTTTAACTGGAATGTCAATGACTCAAATTTTTCAATTATAAAAACAATAAGACCAAATCAACCCAAAATAACTTAAATTAACAAAAAACAAAGCAAAAAAAAACAAAAAAAAAACATCCCAAACGTACATTCCCCATTTAAATATGCACCTGACTGAGGGTCAACTGCTATCAATGTTTGAGCAAGCATGTTCAAAGTCACAAACCCTTTTCCCTTCTCCTATGTTCAAGGTGATGAATGGGTTTGATGTTGCTAAGTATTTTTAAAAATTGTCTACTTGGTTGTTGACACAGTCATAGTATACATACATTAAACAACAATCCATGACATTACATTGAACAGCAGTGTTTTTTAAATTCTTTTCACATCTTTAAGCCAGTGATGTGATCTTTAACATTTAAAAAGCTTAAATCTCACTGAACTGAAGACACATATTTCCTTTTTCCTGTTTCTTTTGGCAGATATGAAAGCATCACAGAGAGAGGCACTACTTGGACAGTGGTCAGCCCCATCACCTTTACTTACAAGGTCACTGAGACTCATAGCTTACTGGATCCAAGTAATGACACTCTTCTACTTGGCCATATCACTGACCCACAGCAAATGGAGGACATTAAAAGGTCAAACAAGCCACTTAGACGTTTTGTGGTCATTGATCAGGAAGTCTACAAAATTTATGGTCCCAAGCTAACTGAATACTTAGAAGCTAATGATGTTGTTTACAAATTATTGGCACTTTCCACCACAGAGGAGAATAAATCAATGGAAACTGCCCTGAAAATCCTAGAAGAAGTGAACAACTTTGCCCTGGACCGTCGTACGGAGCCCATCATTGCTATTGGTGGAGGTGTTTGCTTAGACATAGTAGGTCTGGCTTCTTCACTGTACAGGAGGCGCACTCCTTACATCAGGGTCCCAACCACTCTTCTCTCTTACATTGATGCCAGCGTAGGGGCAAAGACGGGCGTTAATTTTGCAAACTGCAAAAACAAGTTGGGTGCTTACATTCCACCTGCTGCTGCTTTTCTTGACCTGTCATTCATGCAAAGTGTTCCAAGGAGACACATCGCCAATGGTTTGGCTGAAATGTTAAAGGTATGAAATTGCTATTTTGAGATACCTGTGAGCCTCTATGTGTTTTTCAGCAATTATACAACTTGCAGTAAGAACCACTAAGGTTCAACATACATTAAGTATAACCTTCGATGATTTTATTTTCATGTTTAAACGTTGTTGCTTTCTTTCAGATGGCTTTGATGAAACACAAGGGCCTCTTTGAGCTTCTCGAAGAACATGGCTGTATGCTCTTAGACACCAAATTTCAGGCTGGCAACAATGTATATGGACACAACAGTCTAAAGGTGGCATCTCAGACGACCCGCATAGCAATTATAACTATGCTGGAAGAACTTGCTCCAAATCTTTGGGAGGATGACCTTAACAGACTTGTTGACTTTGGTCATCTTATAAGTCCAGCATTAGAAATGGTAACAATTCCTTTACAACAGAGGCATTTGTGTTCAAATATTTAGCATAAGAATAAAAATGTACACGTGCTTATTGTTTGTTTTAACATGTTTTTTTTTTCTAATTTAAACACAGAAAGTTCTCCCATCCTTGCTGCATGGAGAGGCTGTCAATATTGATATGTCTTACATGGCCTATGTGTCTCAAGAGAGTGGCCTATTGACTGAGGAAGAGAAGCAAAGGATAATCAACTGCATGGTGGGGCTTGAGCTTCCTGTCTGGCATGAGGAGTTTACAATGGAGCTGATACAGAAGTCTCTGCAGGACAGACTGAAACATTCAGGCGGCCTTGTCAGAATGCCTCTACCTATTGGTCTTGGACAAGCAGGTATCATTTTAAACATGTCACAAAAAATAATACGAATAAAAATACAATACTGTTTAATACTGTTTGGTATTATGTATCTGAAATGTAGACAGTGCAGCTAAAGCATCTTCTCTTTCCTCTTTCTTTTTACTGCAGAAATATTTAACAACATGCCATATGACATCCTACAGAAAGCTTATATCAAGTGGTGTGAAGAGCTGAGTGTCTCCTCTGATAGCACCTGTGATGCTTGATCTTCATTTTCTTCTGCTCCAGTAATATTTTTCAAGAAATGTTTGTATTTAGACAACTATATTTGGTAGTTGGCAGTGTTATGTTGAAATTATTTTCGTGAGGCAAATTGCTGTGGTTAAATTCGGACATAAAACAATTATAAAATAATACAATAAGGTAGTTATACCTATTAGACACTGATAATGAGTACATAGGCTTGAGACTGTAAATATCCTTTGTCTGAAAAAAAAAACTAGCACACACTATAGCAGCTATTTCTTCTGTAAATGATAACGACAAATAGTGTTAGAATTTCTTGACTTCATTTTAAATTGTTTCAAAATACTATGTTTTTGAGTGCTTTAACACAAGTTTACGTTACACATTTAAACTTGTTATTTGGGGGAATAAAAATGATGAAATAATGTTGCAAGTTAGCTTGGTATATTCTTGTCTATGGCTCAAAAATGGAAAACATACTCCATTAAAGTTTTCATTAATAATCATACTGTTTTGTTTTTAATCCTTATTGTCTTCTACCTTGCATAGAAACCCACATCTCCAGTACATAGATAGAGAAGACATGTTTCCAAGTGATGATAACACTGTATAATAACTATCTGTTATAGCTGGTTAGCAAATCATTATTAAACTGTTCGTTTTTTAATAATAAATGACTTGTTAAATAGCAGTTAACAGTTTAGGATGTAGGATTAGTAATGTAGGATTAAAATTAGGGTTAGGATAAGGATTAGGTGGAAGCGTTCCTCATTTACAGTTAACAGTTAATAAATGAGAAAAAGATACAACTTTAAAATAACGTCATGTACATGTAAAAAATATTAACTGATTCTTAACAAATCATTAGTAAGATCCAGTTAGAAATCATTAACATACAGGTAACAGGTCATTTATAACTCGCTAACTAAAAGCTTGTTAGTTATCTACTGTCTATCTATAAGGTACATTTGTGAATCCTTAACAAACTTTGAACTGTTATGTAACAAGTCGCTTATCACTCAATAACTAACAGTTTAATAATGACTTATTAACTAGAGAAAGTTATTATAAAGCGTTACCCTTTGAAATTCATTCATTCATTTTCCAATCCGCTTTATCCCTTCCGGGGTCACGGGGTTGCCGGAGCCTAACTCGGCTACTCATGGGCGAAGGCAGGGTACACCCCTGGACTGGTCGCCAGTCTGTCACAGGGGCCCTTTGAAATTGATTTAAAAAAAAAACTCATCTACAATAGGACAGATGCACGGATGAACAGACAGGCAGACAGTTAATCAGAGGATCCCTAGGAAATTTACATGGCAGTCTATTGCTCCATACACCCATCAGATCACACATTAAATACACATTAAAAGAATAAATACTTAAAAAGTATTAAAATATAAAACCAATTAAAATAACAGGTAGAAATCGTTGGACATTTAGTGTGCAATACCAACTCAGTTTGTTGTCTAAAAGAACTCCGAGGTATTTATATGTAAAGACCACATCTACCTCTGCTTTATTGATGGTGATAGATTGTAGAGCAGCAGGAGTCCAGCACCATCTCTTTTGTTTTTAAAATTATGTAGATAGCTATCACAATGCTCACAAATGTCTGAGTTTCTGAGACCCATCTTGAACATCCAGTATAGTCAGTTCTGTGAAGAGTTTTAAATTGGATTAGTTGTAGTCTAATTGGATTAGACTTTTTGTTGGTTTAAAGGGGTTTAGACACATTTCTGACCAGAAGCTTGGGTCTGTGCTTCTGCCTAAGTCAGCATCCCATTTTGTTGTTGGAATTGAGACTTCGTTATCTAAGTTGCATATGAGTTTGTATTTTTTGGAGAGAGTTTTATTCAATGAAAAATTAATCATAGAGGTAACTAGTTCTGGTAATTCCAGGTCATTGTCACTGGATTTAAAGTTTTAGTAATTACAGATTTAAGTTGCTGATATTCCAAAAAATTATTTATTCCATGTTTTTCTTGTAGTTCTTGGTGTGTTATGAATCTTCTGTCAATAATTAAGTGCTCAAGTAGTCTTACGCCCCCTGCTTGCCAAGCAGGGAAGTGCAACATTTTTCATATCTCTTTGACTTTGAATTTTTTTATTTCACATAAGAATAATGACTAATCATTTTAAGTTTAAAATATCTATGCCCAGTTGTACATTTATTTTGTCTTTTTTAGTTTTGGTTTGTTTGTTTGTTTGTTTGAAATAAATGAAGTCTAAGTCCAAACCTTACATAATAAATGTCACAAACCCTGGATCAGCTGTCATATTCTGTGCATTGCTCTCTGTTTGTGACAAGGACATTCCTCTACAATGTTGGTGATGCGGAGCATTAAAAAGCTGAAAAAGCAAAAGTAGAACTGTTGATTAAGTCTGCATGGAATAAAGAAGAATTCCACAGAGTGGGAGGTTTGTTCTTTATCTGAAAATTCATTAGAGATTTGTTTTAAAGTTTTCCAGTATTCATATCTATTCCTTATGCCATCAGAAAAAAGGTTTTGGGGAAATTATTTGCATAGCCAAGGTTTCACTCTGTGTACCATGGCTGAATGATGGTGTTTATTGAATGTTAATTTGTGTTAAATATTTTATTGTACCTAGGGTGGCAGGGTGAATGAGTGACATTGCCACCCCAAATACAGGGTTCAGGGAACCCAAAGGTACTGCAATAAAAGGGCTCGCAGATTGTTTTCTAAAATGAGGCCAAGACATTCTTCCAGTAGAAAAGATTTTATTAAAGGTTAAAGCTGATTTTAAAAAGAAAAAACACAATCACACTGGGGAGAGAAGATTGGAGAGGAGGCCTTTGGGCCCAAGCTTAGCAACAGAGCGCTGGGCTGGCATACGTGGAGGAGATCTGCAAACAACAAAGTTTAAAAAGGAAAACACTTGAGGGTCCACCCCAGAACACTCCCCAAATGGGCCTCCAACACTGTCGCTTGAGACGCTCTGCCTAAGCACGCACAAACGTGCACACAAAGAAAGAGATAGAGAGAGACAGAGTCTGGAGCAGATCTTCATCAGGATGTCTCTGTACATTGTTGCAGTCAGCTTTC
>BSAI01000073.1:26295157-26339888 GCA_036245035.1 Adrianichthys oophorus | reverse complement strand
AGTGCTCACTCTTCTTCTGCGTTATTGATGCTACCGGCAAACGACATGGCTATCTCAAACGGGTGTGCACAATTCTTGTTGGAATGAGCTTCCCAGTTGGAGTTACAAACAGTTTCAGAGTGTGATGCACATGACAGAATTGAGCAGGTTTTAGAGAGCTTGGCTGAACACTGACACCAATGTAAACGAAGTTTTCGTGGCCAACTTGCTCTCAGTCGCGCATGGAAGGGGACGACCAGTCATCCATATCCCTTTCCATGCGATTGAAAGATATTTGCTGCATGGCCTCAACGTCCAGGAACTAGCGGAGGTCTTTGGCTCAAGTCGCCAGACCATACATCAGAGGATGAACGAAAATGGATTAAACTGCGTTATTTATTTATTAATTATTATTTTATTATCCGGAAACATAGAATGACTTCCATTTAAACCTTCATAGTTAGCACACACAGTCCTTATGCAAACATCCGGACAATAAATAATATGCAGTTTACCTCAATCCATGCAGACGTAGATAAGGTAAGAATGAACCTTAAACGTATATTTATTTTATGAATGATACACAATGTAATACTGGGAGGTTTTCCGTATCTGCATTTATGTAATATTTTACCATAAATCATAAGATTGACCCACTCGTGCAAAATAATATATATTGAAAATAAATAAATAAAATTGTAATTACAATAAATCAAAGAGTCCTACACTTAGAACAGAACATTTTAGATTGTAGGCAGAGGAATACTATCATGTTTGATTGAAAGAATGTATTTTAATCAGATTTGGGTCTTTTGATCATTAAACTGATTCTTACCTGGAAAGTGACAGAAGTATTTTCAGTTATCATATCCTTGGATCTCTGGGTTTTCTTTTACGGTCGCAAAACAATATAAGATCTATTCCCTTTGTTGAAATAGATAGACAGCAAGAGCAGTGGATTAACTTTCAAAATAAAACTCCACGCAAACTACTTCTGGTTGACCCAGACTTTTCAGACGAAATTGCGAAAAACGAAACTGAACGCTCATTTTTTGTGGGGTTATGGACCTAGGACATTTGTTTGTTTTTTGTTGGGTTCCACTTCCTGTTTTATTTTGTTGCTGGTTGTCACTTCCTGTGTTCTCTCCCTCCTTATTGGCACACCTGTTTCCAATTACCTCATCCCCTCCTCCTGTTATAAGTCTTCGTCTCCCCTGCGCTGGTTGTCGGATGGTTTTTTGTACCTTCATGGGTTTGTGTTCAGTTTTTGTGAACCTTTCTCGATTAAACGAGAGACTTTGTATTTACGAGTGTCGTCTGCATCTCTGTTCACACGTCAACCCTGACATTTTCCGTTTGCTCCATTTTCGATTTGATACACAAATCGGAAAACAAAAAAACATTTGTTTTTTCTTTTTTGGTTTTAAGACAAAAAACGATTCGTTTTTTATTTTAAATTGAAAAAATGAATGAACGAACGATACACGGATTTAATTCCAACAAGAATTGTGCACACCCGTTTGAGATAGCCACGTCGTTTGCCGGTAGCAACAATAACGCAGAAGCAGCGTGAGCACTGACGTCATCACGCTGCCCCCCCCCCCCCCTTTTGGTCAAAGCCACAAAATGGGCAGCCTTAGAAAATCGATCCACAATGGTGAGAATAACAGTTCTCCCGGCAGAAGGAGGTAGGCCGGTAACAAAGTCTAGAGCAATGTGTGACCAAGGCCGACCCGGGATGGACAGTGGATGTAATAGTCCAGCAGGCGGGTGCGTACTGACCTTGTTCTGGGCACAAACCAGACAACCTGAAACATAGTCCCGGACGTCCTTGGTCATACTGGGCCACCAGAAATGGCGACGCAGATAAGAGCCAGTCCTGCGGATTCCCGGGTGGCAGGTGAGTCGAGTTGCATGAGCCCACTGGATAACCTGGGACCTGGGAGAGCTGGGAACGAACAGTCTGTTAGGAGGACCCCCTCCCGGGTCCGGCTCCTGAACCTGGGCAGCCTTAACGTCCCTCTCCAGCTGCCAGGAGAGGGTGCCCAGCACGCAGGAGGAAGGCAGTGTAGTGGCTAGTTGGCCGTCTTGCGTAGCCGGTTCTTGCTGTCGGGAAAGGGCATCTGGTTTAACGTTCTTAGACCCAGGACGATAGGATACAACAAAATTGAACCGGTTAAAGAACAGAGACCACCGAGCCTGTCTGGAGTTCTGTCGTTTAGCAGTTCGTAAATATGACAGATTCTTGTGACCTGTCCAGACCAGGAATGGTGTTGCTGACGCCTCCAACCAGTGTCTCCACTCATCAAGCGCTAGCTTAATGGCTAGTAGTTCCTTATCCCCATGTTATAATTACGCTCCGCCGGAGTAAGCACAAGGGCGCAACTTGCCGTCTGCAACCCCTCGTTGAGACAATACCGCACCCACCCCCGTATCTGAGGCATCCACCTCAACTATAAACTGGTGGAAGGGTCAGGTTGGGTCAAGATAGGGGCAGAGGTGAAAAGATGTTTGAGCCTGTTGAAAGCGGCCTCAGCCGCCTCTGTCCAGTGAAACGGCGAAGAGGTAGAGGTGAGAACCGTGAGGGGCGCGGCCACCGAGCTGTAACCACGGATGAAGCGACGGAGGAAGTTGGCAAAACCCAGAAACCGTTGCAGTTGCTTCCGGTTGGCAGGTGTAGGCCACTCCACCACCACTTTCACCTTAGCTGGATCGGGTCTCACCTCACCCTCTGCTACCACAAACCCCAAAAATGAAACAGACGGAGAGTGGAACTCACACTTCTCTGCCTTCACAAATAACTTATTCTCCAGTAACCGTTGGAGCACCAGACGAACATGCCGCCGATGTTCGCTGGCGTCCCTGGAAAAAAAAAAAAATCAAAATGTCATCCAGGTAAACAAAAACAAAACGATGTGGAAAGTCATGCAATACATCATTGATCGGAGCCTGGAAAACAGCAGGAGCATTACAGAGGCCAAACTGCATTACTAGGTGCTCGAAATGTCCCAAAGGAGTGGTGAAGGCGGTCTTCCATTCGTCAACGGCTCTGATGCGCACGAGATGATAAGCGTTGCGAAGGTCCAGTTTTGTGTAGATCCTGGCTTCCTGCAAGGCTTCAAAAGCTGAGTTCATTAAAGGCAGGTGGTAACTGTTTCTGACCGTGAACTCATTAAGCCCTCGATAACAGATACATGGTCGGAGAGACCCGTCTTTCTTCCCAATAAAAAAGAACCCAGACCCCACTGGCGACGAAGACGGTCTGATAAGTCCAGAATTTAGAGACTCAGCAATATATCGTTACATAACCTCCCTCTTGGGTTTAGACAAACTGTATAGCCTGCTCTTAGGCAAAGTAGCGCCAGGTTGGAGGTCAATTGCGCAGTCATAAGGCCTGTGAGATGGTAAGGAGAGGGCTCGTGATTTGGAAGAAACAGGTGTGCCAATTAAGGAGGGAGGGAACACACACTAGGAGGGAAGTGTCAGGAGACCTGAAAGAGCAGTAGTGAAACACAGGAAGTACAACCAACAACAAAATAAAACAGGAAGTGAATACCAAACACAACAAACAAACAATGTCCTGGGTCCATAACCCCACAGAGGAACATGCACTGCAAATTGTGCAGAAGGCATGTTCCTTATAAAACTGGAAATACCACCAACCTTTTTTCACCTGAAGCAGTGCCATCAAGCATGCTCAATCTCAGACTGAAATAAACTAGAATTCTCCCGATAAACGAAGTTCAGACCTTCACAGCAGCAACAGTACGAGATGAAACTGCAAGAAGAAATTTATATAATTTTCTTTTAGTTCATAGCTTTTTCACAGGATATTGATAAAAATGTTTGTTAATTTCATGTTTTTTAAACTTGAAAACATTAGAATTAATTTGTTGAATGAATGCTTTGTTTTTAAATTGAACTAATCGAGCAGTTTAGTGTTCTGTTTTATTTCTGTTCTCTTTTGAAACTTGAAAGATTTTTCTTTTCAGTTTAGTTTGTAATATTCATACCTTTTTTAGTTTTATGGGGGAAAAACTGTTGTATTATGTTCCTTCCGTGCATCTGTTATGTTTAAAGTATGACAGGAGATAAAGATTTAGATCTAAACAACTTGCTGATGATTACACATTTCTCCAATGAGCCACAGAGCGTTGACATTTGACTCATATATTTATTTGGTTAAAACTGGGATATATATCGATATTGCCTGATACAAAAAAAATATTGCGATAGAAAAAATGCGCTATTTCCCAGCCCGATTTTAGCCATTTGTTAAGCTAGCTGGCACTAGTGTCATTAAGCCTCGTTTATCCTGGAATGTTTGAAAAATATAATTAACTTTAGCAACATTAACGACAATTGTACTAACCGGTTATTTTGAATTTTGTTGACCGTAAGCTAACACTAGTTGACCAGGAAAAAAGTTATAGCGATGTTAAATTGTCTAAAGCATGCACTTATTGGATAAGGGGGGAAGGTTTTCTTCACTTACCGTCAAGACGAAGGGAGAAGTGAATGAGCCGGCCCGCCACAAGAGAAGCTGTGATGCATTTGTAGCCAGTTGGAAATTCAAATATTGATGATTAAGCCTTCTTTCAGTTCAATAAGAAGTTAAACTTGCATAGTTAATATAAACGTCAACCTTTTCCAAAAACTACTATAGCATTTCTTGAGCCAGAGGAAATGTTTTTAAAATATATTATCAGGTGATGCATACGTGTTATTTACGCCATTTAGTAGTTTATTTAAACACATCGTTTGATGCCCTTGGGGGGGGGGGCAATCCGAGAGTAATTTTTGTAACAAAAGTCTTCATCTGTAACTGTAGCCACCCTGTTCTTCTTAATGGTGGCTGCTTTTGCAGTTTTTCATGGTGAAACACAAAGCCACCACCTTTAGCTCCTCTTGCATTTTTAGGAAGTTGACGTGTAGGTTTGTGGGCTTGTATTATGGGCAGTCTTTACGCTAATTCAGGACTCTTGAAAGGGCAAATCTGAAAAACAGAAAGATGAGCAGCAATCTCGGTTTCGGGAGGCGTCCAGGAGGCATTCAGGCCAGATGCCCGAGCCACCTCAATTGGCTCCTCTCAATGTGGAGGAGCAGCAGCTCTACTCCAAGCTCCTACCGGGTGACTGAGCTTCTCACCCTATCTCTAAGGAATAGGAGACCATGCTGGGGACTCAGTTCAAGACGGAAGTGATCATTTATACCCAGGACTGCATATACAGCAAGAAGCTAGGAGGCTAGAGGAGAAAAGGCATCTTGGGAAATAACACCAGTGACACTGGGGTGCCAGCCGAAAAAGACATCTGAAATCCTATTGTCAATTTGCTGGCCAGCGTCTGGCTGACTAGGTCCCTCTGGTGATCCACTACCAGATGCTGGAGGAGTTTTCCATCCAGATGCAAAGAGAGATGCTGCAGAGGCTTCAGGACAAAGAGAAAATTGAGTCTCTGCTTCAAGAGAACCATGCCATCAAGAGAACACGGTTCACCTGTCAAAGGCACGCATGCTGTTGAGTGAATTTAGCATTAGCATATATGACTTCACGCCAATAGAAGTTTAAAATTATAAAATCCAACAAACACATTTTTACACCTCGCATCAATGCGGATCGATGACCATATGAGTTCTCTGCTAAATAGTTTTGAATTATTTTGAAGTGTGTCCGTGTTACTCCTCTTGTTCAAAAGTCTGTTGTAGCAGAAAAATACGTCTTAAAAATCCAAGATGGTGAGACGGTCACACCATTTAAAATAAACAATTTTATAAATTTATAAATGATTTTATTTCAAAAGATCCTTAGAGGTTCTGTAGTACAGATGTTATATTTTGTAGGCTCTAAAGTGCAGGAAAGAATAGGGAAGCCTGTGGAGGAAATTTCATCAAAGCTTATTGAAATGGCATGTTAATATGACAACAGTCACACAAAGAGCTGTACATTTAAAGCTCAAAACATCACAACAAAAACAAAAAAACAGCAATAACTGTTGTTGTGGAGATGTTAAAACATCTCAAGATAAAAAAAAAAAACTATAAATAACTGACATGAAACCATAAACACATAATATGGGAAAAAGAAAACAACATTGCTTTCAAATTTTACAGTCTCATGCTATCTTAAAAGCTACAAAAATAAGTTTTGAGAATTTAAAAAAATTTACATTGATGATGCCTGCAAAATGCTCAGTGTAAAAATATTGCACAGATTCAGTGCACATATTGAAAATGCTTGTTCCTCTCTGAGCTTTCTTGTTTTGAAACCAATATTGCAAACGTTTCAAAGTGCACAAGAAAATTCTTGAAAAATCACATAAATTGCTAAGAATTTTAAAACGCATAAAAGGTGTGAATACCAAAAGTAAAAGTATGAATGCTCTGAACGTGTTGAACATTTTGATATCAATATTGCATAGGTTTGGAAAAGCACAAAGAATTTGAAGATTTTATTTTTATAGATGGCAAACGTGTGAAATTTTAAAATGCATAAAATATCCTGAATACCAAAATGGCTAGCACGTTGCTAAAATATTGGCTTAATTCCAAATTAGGCCAAAAAAACCTCAATATATGCCAAATTAGCAAAAAACGCTAACATGTTCCTAAAATATTAGCTTAACTCCAAAATAGCCACAAAAAAAAAACATCAGTATAAACAAAATTAGCCAAAAACGTTAAAGTTTTGCTAAAATATTAGCTTGACTCAGAATTGGCCCAAAAAACATCAAAGATGCTAAATTAGCCAAAATAGCTAGCAAGTTACTAAAACACTAGCTTTACTCCAAATTAGCTACAAAAACCTCAGTGTATGCCAGAATAGTTAGTAAAAAAGTTAGCATGTTGCTAAAATATTAGCTAAACTCAAAATTTGCCACAAAAAACCTCAGTATATGCCAAAATAACGCATTGCTTAAATGCTAGCTTAACGCCAAAATATCCCCAAAAAAACCTGAGTAGATGCCAAATTCGCAAAGAAAAAGTTAGCATGTTGCTAAAATAATAGCTTAACTCAGAATTAGTCTAAAAAACCTCAGTGTATACCAAATTATCAAAAAAAAGTTAGCATTCTGATCAAATATTAGCTTAACTCAGAATTAGTCTAAAAAACCTCAGTGTATACCAAATTATTAAAAAAAAGTTAGCATGCTGATAAAATATTATCTTAACTCAGAATTAGCCCAAAAAACCTAAGTATATGCTAATCATATCTTCCAATCACCAGGCTTGGAGGGAAGCATAAATGCCTCAGCAGCCCCTGCTCCAGAGGCAGCTGTGAGGGATCTGGTTTTCTTAGCTTTTCCCTGCTGTTGGTCTTGATCGTTGAAGCCATTGCAGAAAAGCCTGGTTTTCTTTCTCTGTTTTGCTCTACCTTTTTATAAATAGTTTCTCTTGCCTATGACACTGGTTTGTTTTGTTTCTGGTTGTGCCTTAGTGATGTCCCTTGGTTTAAGTCCCTAAGTTTCCTATTTCTTCCTCCTCTCCAAGGAGGGATGTAACCTCAATGTGTTCACTATTTGTGTCGTTACAATGGAACTTATAAGCATGACAAGGCTTTTTTGTGCAAAATTATTTAAGCGTGCTATGATTATATAATTGTTCAAAAAATGCAGTTGCTTTTACACAAACAAAAAAAACTTTTAAAAATAAATCACTAAAATATATTACTATTCATATAGAATAAAATATTATTTTGCTTGTTTTTTGTGTGTGTGTAAAGGTATATCAGACAGTGTTTTAAAAGCTGGAGGGGGAAACAGTTACCTGGGTAAACTTTCAATTTATTTGAAAGTTATAATTGAAAACCATCACAATTTATATCACTTTTAGGAAAAATTGCTGTAACTTCCTTCTGTTAGTGCCCCAGTTATTACAACAAAATGCACATTTCTAGATCATGGAGTGACTTTTCTTACTTTCTTTCTTTCTTTTTTAAACGTTTTTGGTTGCTGGTGCGCTGTTTGTGATTTTTGTCGACGAAAAAGTGTACCTTGGCTCAAAAAAGGTTGAGGTTGAAAAACACTGATAATAGACATATTGTGCCCCAGTGTGAAGCGTTTGTTTACAACGCGCAAGGCATGACGGGACTGCAACACGTTAGCCGTGGGAAAGTCGACTGCTAGAGATCTAGACAACGATCTGCAATAGACCTCTATGAAAAGATGTCTTTCAGATGTATAATACATACATCTCTAGCTGTAAATATTAAAATATCCATAATTTAGATATCTAGATGCGTCCGTCCCCAGTGGGATAGGAGACAGCCCGTTGAACCTGTTAACGATCGTACCACTTTTTTTTCTAGGGGTCTTTGTCTTTATAAAATACTTCCAATTCGTTATTTGGAGTCTATCTGTGTGTAACAGAGAGGCGAAATCGTGTTTGGTTTTCTTTAAAAGCAGTATTTTCCCACTTGGAGCTTCAAACGAAATATTTCAAATATTCTTTGGATAATAATTTTCAACCAAAATGTTTTGCGGGAATGGTTTAGTCTTAAACAGTGGAACCAAGCGACAGAACGGGAGACTTTTTCCTTGTGTTTCAAACAGGCCTAAGTACCTAAATTCCTTTTCGTAATTTTTACATTTTAACTTGGAAAGCAAACTAACACAGAGCAACTATCGAAGTGGAGAGCGAATTTTGTTCAAGCTGGCTGCATGTGCAGTGCAGGTAAGAAAAGCTTTGGTTCTGCATGAAACTGCTGTCAAAGTCCACCCCTCCCCGACACGTTTCTGGAGTACAGTGATCCGTAAAAGAAGCAGATTCTGTCGGATTAGCATAGCCTCAAAGTTAGCTTCGAGTTGTGCTGCTTTGCTTGGGGTGCTGTAAAAGTAAAATTCAGCTAGAACTTGGTTATTGTTTATTGCAACACGTTTACTAATTAAATCCCCCCCCCCTCTCGAATTTACACTATCACGGTACACAAAAATATTTTTCATATTTTCAATTGCTTTGGAATTTAATTTCATATAGGAGAATGAAAAGACGGTTACACGAATGCACAGCAAATATTTTTCGATAACATACATTAAATGATGATTTTAAAAAACATTTTAAATTGGAATACAGTGAACTTATACATTGGAAAGCTGATAGATCAGTGCTCAGCATTTAAATGGCCTTTTTTGTCACAGGTTTTTCTTTCCTTCCTTTACTGCGTCCAAACTAAAGGATTGTAATTATTTTCGTGTGACTTTGAACTTTACTTTTAATGAATTGTTTGGAATCATTTAAACTTCTTGCCTAAGAGTTACTGTGAAGCTTGTCATGTGTCATATTTAAGGTCTAGAGATGTAACAGTTAATCAATTTACATTCTTCAATCCTACAATCTGTCTTGAGTCTGTATTAACCCTTTATTGCTGAGTAAAATTCATTGATAAAATATGACCAGATTTAAAAAATAAATAAAAAATTAAGCAGACATGGGGTCTCCTCCTGATATGAATTAGATGAAAATGTATTGTCGTCATTTCAGAAGATGCAGAAACACCAGTTACTGAAGAACAGACAGCACAACAAAACAAAACAGTTGCAACAACAAACAGTTGGCTTATGTGACAAAGATTTTAAGGCAATAAACTTTGCATTAGTTTTGGGGGAGAAAACACATCTTGGAATTTCTAAGTCTGTCAAATAACATCCTTACACATAATGAAAAGTCATGAATAAAATATATAAAATATGAATTCAGGAATATTACAAAAATCTTGTTTTGACTGTAATCTGCTCTAAATAAAAGGTATAAACGACAGCAGAAAATACATCCTCGTCTACATCAGCAATGTCCCGAAGAGCAGTTAATAAAATGAAATAATGGTGACAGGCAAACTGCAGCCTTTCCACATCAACAGGTTGCCTCTCCAAAATGCTCGACAGTCGATGATGCAGCCTTTGAGGGATGTCACGCCGAAGTGATTCCTGGAGAAAGAATCAAAACATGACAAACATGGATTAGACATTTTAGCTGGCTGAGATTAAATCACATGACTTTCAAATATTTTAAAGAGGACATTTGTTAAACCCTCCAGCTATGATCATTTGAGTATTTATTGAAGAAACCATAAAAAAAACGACAATACAAGACACTTGACTGTGATCACAGGAAGCCTACATGAAATGATAAAGCAGTGCTTCTTCTGTAATGTGCCAGAGCGCAACAGCCAGATTTTCTAAATTAATTTCTTTAATGATCCCCACCCTCACGTGACAGTGACAGATAGTTGCTGGGGCATTAAATACAATACTGCATACAATTTTATTTGTGAATCACAGTGTGTGCATTTCTGAATTATGAGACTGAACGGACTCCATAGAAGTGGAGCATAAACCGGATGGACTTACAGCAGCAGCAGAAAGTTCACTTTGAGAAACATTCTGCTTCTTTTGGTGAATCATTTTCATGTTCCTCTGCTGTCCGAATGCAAGGAGTGCAGGCGCACCCGGTATGAGGACCCCCCCAACACACACACGCGTGATGAGCGCGCGCTCGCACCCACATCAGTGTAGCATTTGGCTGATGACATAGTGGGAACATGCGGCAAATTAAAACAAAATCTAAAACTGTGATCATGTTCAGCTGGTTTAGACTACAGACTAACAACTCTCCTCATGGGGCTCATGGGGCTGCAGGGAGGTTTATAGTGTTGTGTTCATGTTCTAAAGAAAACAACAACAACTTAACTGTGATGGAAAATAAAACACATGAAAATACGTGAAAACACCAAAAGTAGAGAACAAAGGTTCTGAATAGAAATGAATAAAGACTTACTTAGAAAAAGTTCCTTGACAAAATTGTTTTTTATTTGAAGTTTTAAATGTGACTTTCTCTCTGTTTGCATTTAACATCATATAATTTTATCAAATCAAACCCCTGAGGTTTTTCTATGTAAAATGGTGTGTTTGGCTGGTAAGTCAGTCAGTTGTTGACGTGGTAACTGGAGAGATCTTAATAAGGTTCTCTGCAGCTTTAAGTGTATTATTTAAGATGTTTGACTTTAGTAAAGCGTGTGGTGTCAAAGGAACAGACATTTGATTTGGTTCGCAATGGAAGCAACTTGGAAAATTTAGAAATTTTAGTTTTTTCCAATTGTGGAAAGAGTACTTGTTTTTTAAAGTACTAAGTAAACTTTCTAAGTAAGTTTTCTTTACAAACAGGGTTCCTCCACAAAAGTTTTGGAAGTTGTGTGGTAGATAAGTCTCTTTTCAAATCAGGTGAAATAATGCCTCACATGCCTGGAAAATGCACATAAAGGAGCCGAACTTTCCCAATTTGAAATTCTAAATGTGCATTATTCTGTGGTATGAGTTGAGCAACATAAGATCTGTAGCCAAGTTCAGAAGTAACCCCCCTCCCATGAGAAGCAAGTAAGGGGGGGGAACCCCCCCATTTAACAAAGTGAATTTCAGGCCTTGCATATTAATCTTTTTCTTTGGTTAGCCAGTCTCAGACATGACTTTGTCTTTGCCACTCGCTCAGCCCTGAAGGCCAGCATCCCGAAGTCACCTCTTCACTGTAGATCTTCACACTGGGGTTTTGCGGGTACTATTCAATGAAGATGCCAGTTTGGGACCTGCGAGTCAGCTAGTTCTCAAACTGGAGACTCTAATGTACTTATCTTCTGGCTCAGTTGTGCAACAGGGCCTCCCACTTCTTTTTCTACTCTGGTTAGAGCCTGTTTGTGCTATTCTCTGAAGAGAGAAGATGGGCAACAATAAGATCAACAATAGTTGTCTAGTTTCACACGAAAGTTATTTTTTTCTGTCCATTTTGAACATTTATTCGACGCCACAAATGTGATTCTCCAGATACTCAACCTACTCAAAGGAAGATCGGTTTTATAGCTTCCCTAACCAGCCAAACTGTTTTTAATAGGGGTGCAACAGATCATGACTGATCCATGATCTATTCGGATCACTAGCCATGATTCAGCACACGTGTGTCGCTGATTGCGGCCCCCTTTCTCCCCAGTGTGCACATCATTTAAAACGATTGTGCGTTCACACCAACCGCGATTCACTCATCAAATTGACTGTCTTTGTTTTAACATGTGTCAATTGAATGTGCTCAAAATTAAAGTATCTGATGTAGTAAGATTCAGCATTAAGGGCTCTATATGTACAAAAATGAAACTAGCAGGAGGAAGATAATTATCCTCCCTTAGTATCACTAAACATTGGCATCAGGCCCCAATTTTTGCCTTCCCTTAAGAAAAAGTTAGAGAAAAAGTTGTTTTAAATTCAATTGGACTATGAATAATTTAACAAGGAGAAAATCAAAACGAATAAAGTGAATAGTAATAGTGTAACTACTTAAGAATTTTCTTTTTGCCTACATGTTCTTATTTAAAGTCCACCCCTAGAGTAGATATCTAGAGTAGATTAAAGTCTGGTATATGTCAAAAAACAATTTTGATAATACAAGTGTGCTTTGTGCCATTTTCCCAAAAATCAATACTCTCCGTTTAATACTCAGGAGAAATTGTTACAGGGTGATTTCTAATGTCAAAAAACCAAAGTGGATCAATAGTTACAGTATGTGTCCTTAAACAAGGAAACAGTGACATGTGTACAACCTGCTTATCTGGTTTGACTGCAGATGAAGAGAGTAGTATGAGAATGAGGAAAACCTAGCTGTGAACAGCATTGCAAAGCTGAAAGCAGCATGGGCTGTTAATGATGTCAAAGGGGTTGGGGTTATCGGGGGCGTTGCCACTTAAGCTGAAACTTTTGCGACACCTAACAGGTTCCCTTAGAACAGACAAGAGAAAGCATTGTTCCAGGAAGCCCTGGGCTTGTGGGAAAATCAGAACAGAATTCAATATGAGGACTTCACAGACAGTTGATCAGTACCCCTACGAGGTATGTTTTTATACCGTCTGCAGAGTTATCTGGCTAGCAGTTTTTATGGTTTGGGGAGAAAGTGTAATCGTTGTATTATAATGTATATCAGTTTTGGTATCATGTAATCTAAACATTTGTTAAGGTAAACATTCTGTAGCAAGTTTTAAATTCAGGTAAAATACAGCCAATTTATTTATGTCAGCTCATTGTGTGATTTTCCTTTTTTTCTGTTCTTTTTTTTTTTTTGGGTTCCGGTGTGTCATGGTTGTTTTGTTTTACTCTTTTTGCTTATTGGGTGATTTTCAAATATTTCAATAAAAAACTGTATTTATCCACAAGAGATTTAAACCAGATCCTGTTTTGCTCTCTGGTGGTTTGCTTCTCCACAGTTGCATTGCACCTTAAAAATGTGTGAAGTAGCTTGGATTTCGATGCTTGACTAGCTTGCCCCCTCCATCTTGCAAATGGCTGCCAATGTACTGTTGAGTTTTAAAATTCTTTATTGGTTGAAAGAGAGGAAAAACTGAACAGGTAGAATGATGTCTGTCTCACAGAACAAAAACAAGATGTATTGCTGACACTTCTATTGTAACGTGTGATGTGCTAAATATGTGGGCGAAAAAGAAATGGATACTTTTACAACCATAATCAGAGCCTGTTAGCCTTTAAAGTACAGTTTTGTTTGTGGTTCACATCTACTTTTGACACCAGTCTTATTCATAACTGCAGTAATGTAATTTTATTTTACTATATCTTAATGAAACTCTTAAGTTTACCTTTTTTAGTCTATCAATAGCTTGTAGACTTTTGCACGGTTAATTTTTTTTTATCCTCATCTCCCACAACCCATTTTAATTGTTTCAGTGAGTTTTTTTTTTCTCCAGGTGAAGACGTTTGCAGTAGAAGTGCAGTAAAGGTCAGTAGGACAATACAGTTAGTATTTAAAGTTATCCTAGGAATAGCTTGCATTTGAAATTATCCATATTGTTTCCTCTTTGGTTTTCACGTGGACCTGTGCCTTCAAGCACTATTTTGTCTGTCACAGCTTCAGTAAGTACTGCTGTTAATTCAAATTCATAACTTTAGATTAATGATTATCTTTTCTGTGCAGTCACATATTTACATCTTTAATGTTTTTTTTAACCACTGTCTCTTTCACCATCTATGATTTGTATTGTAGTTTTTAATCCTCTGTACTTTGCTATATTTTGTATACAGCAGGTAAGCAATTTGTTTCTTGAACTGCTAAGGCGCTAAGTGTGCTATTTTAACTTCACAGCACTATAATAAAGGAGCAACTAGAGCAATATAGCAGTGTTTTGCACATTTTAGCAGAGGCATTATAGCTTCATGATTTTTACCCAATTTGACAATTTTACCCATTTGACAGACTGCTCCATATGGTTAGTAATTTAACAGAAGCTTTTTTTTTGTTAATGCTGTTATGTTTTGCACACATTTTACACATACCAACTTTTAGTAGATCAGCCACTTAAAGTATTTGGCACCATTTCTAAGATGTAAATAATATTGGTCTTTCACTTTAAAATCCTTCCTTCATGTTCCTTAACAATTAATCTTCAAACCCCAGATAAATTTGACCTTGGAAGTTATGTTTATCCAATCATCACGTTTCTTTCTAATTGTTTAAAACAGTGGCATCTCTGTTGGGGTAAAAAGATTGTGTACAAGAAGCATCATTGTAGTAAAATGGTAAACGGTGTATACTTGTATAGTGCCAGAGAATGAGAGACCTTTGGCCCACAACAAGCGTGAGCCCCAGCCCAACCAGAGAACAGTCCTCCCTCCTTGCAGGGGGCTTGGCGCAATGCCCCACCTGCCGGAGAGCTCCAGATGAGGAGCCCATCATCACCCAGCATTCCTGAGCATCCCCTCATCGCAACCTCAGGCATTAAGCAGAGCCCCCTCAAGGGAGACACACCCCACGCTTCCAGCAACCACCCACTTGCCCCATGGGAATTCCAGTAGAGAGCAAAGCAGGGTCCACTCCCTCCTGTTCAAGAGGAGGACACCCTGGAGTAGTGGAAATTTTGAAGAGGCCCGGTACTCTGAGGCAAGGACCAGAACCAGCATCACAGGGACATGGGCACCCCCTGGTGATCCCCGACTCATGGCCTAACCAAAGAACTCAGGGATCCCCCTCTCTGCATGGACAGCGGGCCGAAAGACCTGGGAAGCTAACACCTAAGCCATACACTTTTTAACTAGATGCTAGCTAAAAAACAAAAACGTAGATGAATCTATTACTATACTATACTATCTATTACTATCTATTTACAAGTGGATGCATAGTATTTGAGAGGAGCAGGGAGCTTGTGGTTTGCTGTTGTAGCTTCTGCATCACACTTAAAAGCCTTCTCAACTGCATTTTTGCATCAGCTCCTAATTCAAAACAATATGAATAAAGAAATACTCAGAAATGCAGTTTTGAGCTTAATTTTCTTTTCATATTCAGTGTTTACGGAATGTATTCAGACCCCCTTAAATTTTTCACTCTTTGTTATAATACAGCCATTTGCTAAAATCATTTGAGTAAATTTTGAGTAAAGATGCAACAAGTTTGTCACTCCTGGATTTGGGGATCCTCTGCTATTCCTCCTTCAGATCCTCTCCAGTTCTGTCAGATTGGATGGTAAACGTTGGTGGACAGCCATTTTCAGGTCTCTCCAGAGATGCTCAATTGGGTTTCAGTCAGGGTTCTGGCTGGGCCATTCAAGAACAGTCACAGAGTTGTTGTGAAGTCACTCCTTGGTTATTTTAGCTGTGTGTTTAGGGTCATTGTCTTGTTGGAAGGTGAACCTTCGGTCCAGTCTGAGGTCCTGAACACTCTGGAGAAGGTTTTGGTCCATGATATCCCTGTACTTGGCCGCATTCATCTTTCCCTCGATTGCAACCAGTCGTTCTACCCCTGCAGCTGAACAACACCCCCACAGCATGATGCTGCCACCACCATGCTTCATTGTTGGGACTGTATTGGACAGGTGATGAGCTGTGCCTGCTTTTCTCCACACATACCGCTTAGAATTAAGGCCAAAAAGTTCTATCTTGGTCTCATCAGACCAGAGAATCTTATTTCTCACCGTCTTGGAGTCCTTCAGGTGTTTTTTTTAACAAACTCAGGTTTTCATGTTTCTTGCACTGAGAGGAGGCTTCCATCGGGCCACTCTGCCATAAAGCCCCGACTGGTGTAGGGCTGCAGTGATGGTTGACTTTCTACAACTTTCTCCCATCTCCCGACTGCATCTCTGGAGCTCCGCCACAGTGATCTTTGGGTTCTTCTTTACCTCTCTCACCAAGGCTCTTCTCCCCCGTAGCTCAGTTTGGCCGGAGGACCAGCTCTAGGAAGGGTTCTGGTCGTCCTGAACGTCTTCCATGTAAGGATTATGGAGGCCACTGTGCTCTCAGGAACCTTAAGAGCAGCAGATATTTTTGTAACCTTGGCCAGATCTGGATTTTTGTGGTACCCCCACTTTTGATTTCTGCCTAAATTACACGGTGCTGGATACTTGTAAAAATTCCTTGTGAGTGGTGGACCTATAGGAAGTTAATTACACTTTCTTGGGGGGTAGGGGGGTGGGGGGCTGAGCTATAGGTTCTATGGAAAGAACTCTGGCCACCAGGTGTTCCCCTGTGAGCTCCAATGCCAGATCTGGCTCTAGGCTTGGACCCTAGTAATGTCTGTCCAGGCAACAAAACAAATCCTGTTTTATGTTTTTTGAATCTCATTGTTGAGAATCCTATCATATATATATATATTTTTTTTTATGACATTTTTCTGATTTGGTTCCCAGGTCTATGCCCTAAAAATAGCCCCACACTATTAATTTTCCTCCACCATGTTTATGACATTTGAAGCAGTATACTTAGAGGAAATGCTTTTTCTTTTCTGATGTCGAATGCTTTTTTTTTATTTTATTTTTTTTACAATGATGTGGTTGTACATTGTCTAATTATGTTTTGGGAGATGATTGTTTTGTTTCGAGTAAAAACAACAACTTGCTGGTTGAATAAAAATGACTTTTAGTCAAAACTTGTCATGGGTATTGAAAATCATAGGCTTGACTGACATTGTTTCTAATGTACTCTACAGTTTGTTTTAAGCACAGCCAGAAGTTCAAGTGACATTACCATGGACTTTACAGAAGTTTCTGCCCGACGAACCAGTATATTTTCCAGTGTTGGAAGCAAAGACCCAGTAATTTTATCAAGCAATGCAAGCCTCATCTTAACTGGTAACTAGTAAGCTGTTCTACGTATGCTCAGAGCTTGAAAGTTTGTGGTGTTAACTTTTGTTTGTTGTTTTTTTCCAGGTTCTGCTGACTATGAAGTCAGTGATAAAAAGAGGAAAGAAAGGATAGCAGAGTTAAAAAAAAATGAGAAAGACCTTCAAGAGATGCTAAATCAAAAAATTGAAGAATTAAAAAGTATTTGCCTAAGGGAAGCTGTATGTATCTAAGCCTTTTTGGTATTTTATAAAACTAAGTGATGTTTCATATTTGATGTTAGTTATTTCTCTTATTTGCAGGAACTTACCAGTAAAATACCAAAAGAATATCCTTTCGACACAGACGAGAAGGTTCCGCAAGTACCACACTGTATTAGAGTGCCTTTTAGGCTGAATGATCCTTCCCCTTGTGACAAGGTTAAATTTGTTGTTGTTTAACTTGTTCTTTTTAATATATTTTAGTTTGTTATTTAATTAGTCTCTTCCTATTCAAGAAGCTTACACACTGTTGTTGCATGACTGTGGTAGTTTTCTGAGGCAAGGGTAAGGGTTAGTCACCTGGATTTTTAAAAATGGAAACCAGCATTTTAGACAGTCTTTGTGCGCCATTGCATAATATTATGCTCCTTGAAAAACATTTGCTTTAATTATTTTTTGTTACTTGATTGAGATTGTGAAGTAACACTGTTGTCAAAAAAGAGATTATATATACTGTGTATTTTTCCTCAAATTCAATGAATATTAATAACCTGTACTGGACCAGATAAAGAACCATTGAGATTGGGATATTTTTAAGATAGATTGTGTCTGTTAAGTGATGTAGGAGCTATTTAAAGTGCTTTTTTTAAGTAGCATGATTGATTGCATTTAAATAAAATTTCTCAAAAAGTAAGGTCATTAGTGTTTCGTAGATTAATAAATTGTTTGGAAAAATGGCTTTTAAAAAGCCCTTTTGACTATTCAGATGCAAACATGTCGAAGGTAAAATCCACATACTGGAAGTGCTGCTTATTCCACTAATACATTTTATTACAATTCTAGCACTATTTAAAAAGGAAATAAACAACCTCTCAGTTATGTTAATTTTTCAACAGCCTGCAAGTTTTTGCCAAGCACACAATGCAAAAAAAGCACATACTTCTTTTTATTTTGTGGTGTTTCTTTGTATTATGTTAGAAATTCTCATCTAGCAATATAAATGTTTGTTTCCCCAACAGGACCCACTTTTTAGGGATCTGGAGAGAAAGTTTGCCTTGCGGCAGAGGATTGTGGAACCAGCCAAGCAGTTAGTAAATGAAGGTGACCTCTACAATACAGTAAGGAGTAAGATGAGGGATGATTACATGAACACTGTAAAGAACCAGGAGGAAGTTGAGAAACCAATAAATGACCAAAAAATTATAAAAGCAAGAAAACCCACAAAGGTGGTTTCACCAATCCCAACAGGTAGATTACTTGCACTTAAAAATGTTTGCTTGTTTACCACAATTTATCAAATTTATTGTGGTTATCATTGTTGCAGTGTTGAAAAAACATGTCTTGTATTATCAGATGATGTTCACTCTTCAGAATTCAGCTTTCCATCACATAGTCTCACTCTAGATGATGGTAAGTAATGAAAACTTGTATGCGTTTGGTTCATTATTCTTTATTTCTGTTATCAGTTCATTTTAATTATCCATCATCTTCTAGATTATGACCTTGGTTCCCAGAGGGAGCAGTGTGGAACAGTCCAGTATTCCACTACTCTGCAACATGCAAAAACTCAGCATATTCCTCAAATTAAGGACAAACAGGCTTCAGCAAATGATCTGCTTGCAGTCAACAGGTAATGACAAAACTGTACACTCAGATGATACTTTCCTCAGGGTTTGTCTGCAGCTGCATTCCTGTTTTCTACCCTATCCTTACTCACCTTACCCAGCAAAGGGTCTCCGTGAGAACTGAGGAAGCAGTATAGAACCCCTGAAGTTTCTCCAAGTAGATATTTTTAAACAAACGCCTGCTCAGATACTACATGCATCTTGTTTTTAATAACATACTGCAGTCTGCCATAGATGAACTGGCTCCATTCAAGATAAAATCATTGAAAACCACTTCTAAAATGCCATGGAGAAACATTAAGTGTGTGATAAGAGAGGCTTCAGGAGAGCAGAGAGGAGATATAGGTAAAAAATGATTATTCTTCAGGAAATTTAAAACTCAATAACTCAGTTAAACAGGCAGAAACACTGCTTTTTCAAAGATCATTTCAGAAAATTAAAAATACCCAATACTAAAAAAAAATACTGCACTGTGGCGCAGTGGTTAGCGCTCTTGCCTCACAGCAAGAAGGTTCCCGGTTCAAGTCCTGGCTGGGGGACTTGAAACAGCGTCACCAATGGGGGACCTTTCTGTGTGGAGTGTGCATGTTCTCCCCGTGCATGTGTGGGTTTTCTCCGGGGACTGCGGCTTCCTTCCACCATCCAAAAACATGCTTCATAGGTTAATTTGGTCACTGTAAATTGTCCCTAGGTGTGGATGTGAGTGTGCATGGGTGTGTGATTG
Organism: Adrianichthys oophorus; assembly: GCA_036245035.1. Lineage (NCBI taxonomy): Eukaryota > Metazoa > Chordata > Actinopteri > Beloniformes > Adrianichthyidae > Adrianichthys > Adrianichthys oophorus. The sequence continues at coordinate 26,320,274 of BSAI01000073.1, read as the reverse complement.
TGGCCCCTGCGACAGACTGGCGACCAGTCCAGGGGTGTCCCCTGCCTTCGCCCATGAGTAGCCGGGTTAGGCTCCAGCAACCCCGTGACCCCAAAAGGGATAAAGCGGTTTGGAAAATGATGAATAAAAATACCCCAACATTTCTTTTTTAAGTAGTTGACTTTTTAATGAACAAAGATTTCACCAAATCCTCTGTACCATCATCTAATGCTGCATGTTTTTGCAGCATTTGCAGACCACTTCATTGGTAAAATCAATGCAAGAAGGTGTAACCTTTCATCTGTTTTAAAGCTGTGTTCACACCTATTTGCAATCTGACAGAGGTATCAAGTTTCAATGTTAAGTCAACAACAGATACGATATGGGGTCCTGCAGCGTGATTTAAGTATTGGGCGCGGTGCGTCAGTCTGGCAGCAGTTCAATTTGAGCGTCATGGCGTGATTGACAGTTGCTGTGCGTCCAGAGTTTAAAAGGTTAAAAAATCGGTATTTTAGGGAAGACGACACATTATGTCAACCAAGCAAAGACTCAACGTTGGGCATGTGACGTGTTCAATGACGCGGTCAGCAGGTGGAATCCAAAACCAACACAGGGTAGAATCTGACTGTTTTCCTCCTGAAATTTATGATAGTTTTCTCATTTTCATCGAGACAGTAATAAAAAGTTCCTCTAAATGTATTCTAATTTTTTCCCTCCTTGGATTAATGCGGGATAGCAAATCGTAAAATTGGGTCACAGAGACACACGTAAGTACCACTGAAAGTTGTCGTCATTCAAACGCAGTTCCTAATGAAGCTTGAGTGCACCTAGGCCTGCACAATAAACCGAAAATTTACCGTCATCGCGGTATCAGACCAGTGCGATATGTATTCCTCAAAAGGAGGCATAAGTGGCGATAAGTGGTCTCTGGTTGCACACAAGCTAAACTACCTCTTTGTAGTTTGAAGTAACAATCAAATAAAGCCCTTTATGCATTAAAACCAATTATATGGAGCTCTTCGTATCATTGACCAATCACTGGAGCCCTTTAATGCTTGATGCCCGCCTTCTACATGGTGCGGGAGTATGGAAAAAAAACAACTTTTTTCTCTGACATGTGACTGAACAAGACTTGTGATGGCTGAGAGCAGCACCTCAGAGGAAGTGCTTACAGTGAATTAAAAGCACATTGGTCAGGGTTTAACGGATCACTTGCTACGTTTTGGCACACATTTTAAAGATGAAGTACCCAATGATGCACTTTTGTTTATCTGAACGTATTTAGTATTTTGTTTATATAGGAATTTCATGAGATCAAAGATGTTATTTGTGTTTTGTTTTTATAAATAAGCATCAATGAGCAAATTTTTTATGTGCAATATGTGTGTGTGTGTTTGTGTTTTGAAGTACATTATATATGTTTTATTAAAAATATATGTTGTAAAACCATTCAAAAAATTTTTTTAGCTTTAATCTAGTTAGTTTTCCTTTTTCTTCCCCTTTTTACTGATCCGAAAAATGATCCAAACCGTGACTCTAAAACCTTTACACGATCTAAACTGTGGGTTTTGTGATCTGCTACACCCCCAATATCGGTTATTTGGAGATACTTTGGTTTCAGGACAGGCGACACATTCCAATCACAGGTACTATGGAAAACATTCTGAAAACCATAAATTATTTAATAAAAACTGTGACAGTGAAATGAAAATGTATTAGTATTTTTGTTTTGCTATTTGTCCATGTATCGCAAGTCATACCGCCATCGCAGTTTCAAACACAGACATGGCATAGTGCAGATTTTTCTCATATCGTGCAGGTCTAAGCTCACTGTACTGGGAGCGTCTCTAAATGATCTCATAAACCCAGACATGGAGGGGGGAATACCGATTCTTTTATAGAGTTCTTTAAAATAAATACATTTGATTTCTAACATCATCCGTGTCTTCCATCCATTATAAATCAGTTAGATACACACATACAATTGTTCCATGTAGCGATCAGGCTAAAAAGATTTGACAGTAACTCCTCCCACACACATCTGGGGCATCAAGTTTACTAAACTTGATTTGGACAAGTATCCTGCATCAAATATGCCGTTGGTCCAAATCAGGGGCCTCAAACTCAGTTTTCCTTGGGGCCACTGAAGGCAGAGTCAGGCTGAGATTAGGCCGTTTGCATGCACAAGTGCACAGTGTCTTAGGGAGCCAATACCAATTTGAGTTAGAGATTTGAAAAAATACAATCTTCTCATGTTTTAAATTTTATTTTATAACACAAAATAAGGTGAACAAGGACCCTGGTGTAAACAAGTTGTCTATAGCTTCCTTGCGTACATCCCTTCTTTGGTAGTAAATTTGTATGGAACATGTACTATACTATAAACTGTACTGTTTTATTATCTGTACAAAATTACTTATAAAACTCTCATAAACAAATTAAAAATCAATAAGTATATAAATCAATAATACATTTCAGTCTTCCGTTTATTCAGTCTTCTATGTCTGTTGTATTCAGTTTTAAACGTCATTAACACTGTTACATTTAACTGTTAAACACAAAAAAGACTTAAATTTTACAGTTCTTTAAACTCCATCAATGGGTTCTTCTGAACATGACTTTTCTTACCTACTTCTTACTGGTGGACACTTAGCAGAGCTTCCAAGTGCCACAAGGTATTTTAGAGCAGCCAGTAGGGGTGTGGGGAAAAGTCGGTTCGGCGATACTTGTATCAATTTCAAATGCTGACAAGACGATATTTAATCAGATATTTCTGAGCGTCCTTCAGCCTCTTACTTTTGTTTTCCACCCAAACCTGTAAATATACTAGTTGGCAGCAAACTAACCCTTATTGAGCAGGCCTACAACCTACAGGTCTACAACCAAAACAACAAGATCTTGCCAGAACCAGCTTGTGTTAAATGTTCAGTCAGTCTTGCAGTTTTTGTTGTTGTGAGGCATGTACCACATAGTTTTTACTTGGGATGGGTACCGAACCAAAATTTTAGCTGTAGCCCTCCAATGCAGATTGTCATGTAAATACAACATCTTAGCCACATTCAAGCGCTTGGGTAAAAGCAACTTGTATATGAGCCCACAGTTGCAGTGTTTAATGCTGTGATCAATAAATTCAATTAATTTTACCATTTTATTACAATGAAAGATATATTAATACTTATTAACATTCAGGTAGAATGAAAATACTTTTCTTAGTCATACTCAAAAAAAAAAGAAAAGAAAAATTAAGATTGTAAATCACGATATGTATCGTATCAGGATACGGCAGACTCTTGCCAATACACAACCGTAGTAGCCAGTCACCCACTCCCATATTTTTTCTATAGTTGAATTCAAACTGTGGTTAGTAGAAGAATGGCGCTGTTCATTGGACATCGAAACAAGCGTTACACATATCTGAGATCAAAGAAAAGTAAGAAACTCATCAATGTGGTCTACCCTATCACTCTAAAAAAATGCGAATGAGCTGGAGAAACACAGAGCGCTTCGATGTCGGACAATATTTACACTGACTGGACTTACAGACGTGTTGGAGAAATACAACATAAATATACATGAAATACCCAATAAATGCATATTACAGAGTCTGCATCGGGCTGAACTCCACTTCCATCCCCATGAGAGTGCTGCATTTTTACTGTCAGTGACATCATGATTAGAATCCAAAACATACAAACATTTGATTTCATTTAAAAACTAATCGTCTGCAAGCAGAATTAGGAAAACACGACCCTAAAAACGTGTAGAAACACGTGAAGAAAACAACAACTTATTTGTGATCGAAAATAAAAGACATTGACAGTGTGAAAACGCCAAAAGTAGAGAAAAGAGATTCTGAATAGAAATCAATAAATAAATCAATAAAGGAGTTACTTAGAAAATGTTTCTTTAAACATGTTTTTTGTTTTATGTTCTAAATGAGTTGTGACTTCGTCTCTGTTTGTATTTAACACAATATAATTGTATAAAATCGAACACCTGAGGTTTTTCAATGTAAACTAGGGCGGGTGGTTTGGTGGGGCATCGGCACTCAGCTTGGTAGTGGTAGCCTCCTACTTTCTAATCAGTAGCCTCCTGCTTTGTAAACTTTTTAGGCCCCTTTGGAATAATCCGCAACTTTGCATCACAACTACAAAACCAGAAACAAAGAGTAGATTGAAACGACAAAGATGAAAAAACATTTTAAAAATCACATTTTATATTAAAATATGTATTACCGTGTGTATGAGTTGGGCAACGTAAGATCTGTAGCCAAGTTCACAAGTAATATCCACCCAAAGTGTGTAAATACCCCCCCCCGTCCGCCATATCCCCGTACGAGAAGCAAATAAAGGAGGAATTCCCCCACCATTTAACAAAGGGAATTTCAGACCATAGCTATCGCTTGTGTTTTCAAATAATGGTCTTTGAATATTAAAGCTACGTTTACTTATATTTTGATAGTTTCTGTTTTGGATACATGTTTGTATTGTTCTTGGCAATGTGAAGGTTATTGCATTTCTAAAAAAGAAAAAAAAAGAAAAATCTTTCAACTTTGGGCTATTGTAGACACTCAGTATAGGCAAAAATCTGCTATTGGTAATCTGCTAATGATATCGGCCCATCCCAACTCTAAATTGTTCAATTCCTCTGCTGTCACCTCCTTGAGTCTCATCTAATCTTTCTTATTTTCTCTTCTCTGCTTCTCTTCTGCTGCATCCTAGTCTTCAGAGTTATCAAATTCACTAAAAAAGTTAAAGGAAACTAAAAAATCGCTCATTTCTTTTTTTTCTTTCTGTTGCTCTTGTTATCAACTGGTGTTTAGGTCAGCGCAGTAGAGTAGCATTCAGCTATGTGGCAGCACTTTTTTTAGGTCTCCTTTATCACTGTCCATTATCACTTTTTAATTGACACCCAGCAGCCAATCAGAATTGAGCATTCACCTGGACTGTGGTATAGTGAAAGTTTGATTTAGTCAAAAGTGTTTTATTAAAGGGGCCAAAGTTACATTTTTGAGTCCCCAGCCAAGTTGGTCAATAGATTAAAAGAAAAAATCTACCACCCAAACACATATTTTACCAGCCAAATTATAAAACTAATTTACACAGAAATAGCTATGGTGTTTAACTTTTTCTTTTTTTTTTTTTTTTAAGAAAACAAAATAGCATAACAGTGATTCATAAATGGTATGAACTCGTCTTGATTGCCATCTAATTGTAAACTCAAATTCAAACATGCTGAGAAAACAATGAAAGATTTATTAGAGATTTCATAATTCTGTCTTTAGGTGATAATATTTTAAAGTAAATCATAACAAAAAATAGCCTGAAAACAAAGTTTTGAGGTATTTTCATTCTATGCTATTGACATCAAAGCTGCAGCTCTCTCATGAGGGAAGCAACATCTGACGGGTCGCAATTTTTGGCGCAACATCAGCTCTGTAATCCTACAAAGACAGGGGGGCGAAGCATATCTTGAGTGCGTTTGTTTACCTCTCCTAGACGGTAGAGGAGGAGAGGACAAAAATACATTAACATATACATTATATATATAACATATTGACATATACACAAAAAAAGTTTTTGTGTGTCTGTGTGTGGCTCTAAACTTTGGAACGGGTTAAGTAATGAACTCAAACAATGTTCAAACATCCAAAAATTCAAGAAAATGTATAAAGAAAGTCTAATTTCAAAAACTGAAGATAAAAAGAGTTAAAGATCAACTGGTGTTTGAATAATTTCAAATATGTGGATGTGTGAATTTGAATGTGCTGAAATAATCAAGGAAACAAAAAAGAAAACAATATATATATTTTTTCCTTTACTGTTAAATCACTGCCTATGAGTATTAACTATGTAGGGGTGGGATTATATAAATTCGTTTCTTCCCACTCCTTTTCAAGCAGTTAATCAAGCTCTATTAGACTTCAGTTATTAATCACTAAACTTAACATATGTTACAAATGTGACATAAGTGCGTTGTTTTTGTTTGTTTTTTTCCCTTTTCTTCCTTTCCTCTCAATCAATGCATTTCATTGTCTTAATAATGAGTTTGATAATTTAGTGTGATTATTTTCATGTATTGTCCAACTTATGCTTGAAATAAACAAACAAATCAAATCAATGAATCAAAAGGAGATCTAATAAACATGACTACGTTTAAACAAATGTTTACTCGCCCTGTATTGACAAACCCTCGAACTTTTTTTTTTCTTACATTTTTCTAAATACATGTGGCCAGTACTCAATTTGGCCGCATGGACTGGGAGAAGGATTAAGGGTTAGGATTACGGTTCGGGTTGGGGTTAACACAGCAAATGGTTCCTGAGCGCGGATGTGTCTGCAGCTCCTTCAGGGAAGGGGTCAACAGCAGAGAACACATTTCACACACCTAGGAGCATGACAGCTAACGGGAACTTTCATTTTAAACAAGTGAGAGAAACTAGCTGGGCTTGTCCCATTGAAGAGGGTTCTGCTATAAAGAGACGCATGCTCTGTGTTTATTTTATAGATTGAACCAATACAGCTGTAAATCTCTCCACCACTGTCAAATTGATGCCAAGTCAAGTTGCAGCACTAGGTCAAGACCATCTTCCAGACGGCCAAATGACTCCCACTTAATGCCACCACTCGGGTCCAACAGCAACACACACCTCAGGTAGACCTCAAATAGCTTATTATATTTTGAGTTATTTTTACTATGTTTCAAAAACACAGTTAAGTGACTCTTTCATTGTTGCATAGGTCAGAGAACAACTCCCCAAATTTCCGTCATCGCAGTGGGAGTCTGGAGTCCCTGTCTCAAATAGTGATGGAGACCAAAAATACCACACCATCCTTTGCTATTTTCCCAGCTCAAAGGAGCAGCAGCACAGAAGTCCTTGATGACGTCTCCTCCTACACAAGCCAGTCCAGTGTTGAGTACAATGTTCCAGCTAGTTGCACCCACAGACGTTACCACAGAAAAGACATCTACAGCAATACTGGTAGCGTGCCAAATCTGTTTGAGTCAGAAACCTCGTGCTACCAAGACCACTCCCACAATCAGTGCACAACTGCCTATTATATGACAGGCTATCCCAAATATGGAAAAATTGAACCTCACTTACCCTATAGTGAGTCAGAGAGATTCTATCATTTCTATCCACCGTACCACATCACACAAGAACCTCATCACAGGGACAACATAAACAGTCACTATGCCTCCAATGAGATGGACATTGTTTCATACAATCCTTATGCCTCATTGGGGCCAGCTGGGAACCGGTTTACAGCCCACAGCGACATGCAGCACTCTAAGAGCATCCAGAAGGCACTGGTGGCTGAACATCTGAAAGGCTGGTTCCAAAGAAATACCACGCAAAGACAGGGAACACACAACTATGACTTTGAAAGAGTCTCCAAGCAAAGTGTAAAGTCTCAAAACTCAGCTGTGGTCTTTGCCCACAACAACAGGAACATTCCCTGCTCAACAGGTTAGACTGCAACTTTTTTACTGGATATTCTTCTATCTTGTTTGACAAGTTAATATATGACTGTAGCTCAATGTTATAGCTTTCATTCTGTCTTTGGGCAAAACCAACTTCACGTTGCCTCAGTTATATGAAACATGGATATCATTTTGGAGAAAAAGTGTTTGCTAAATATTGTAATGTCTATTTGTTGTTTGTTGACTGGTTACATTTTAGCTTCCTCAAATGGAAATTGGAACACCTACAGGAGCGATGGTCCTTCATTAGATGAACCAAATTCAAACCTTTACAATCCAGCCTCCAACAGTCTCTCCAACCACAGCAGGTGAGATAAAAACAAAAGAAAGGTGAATACTGTTTAATTATTACAATTATGGAATGATAAAAAATACAGAAACTGCCTATCAATAGATGGGATTTTAACTTTAATTGTTATGGCCAATCATTAATCAATTGGGGCCTGAGAGCTGTAGCGAACCATTCCAATAAAAGTTCTGTATTTATCATATTCTTGTAGCATGATGGAGGACATTTATAAAGAAAATTAAGATTAAAGCTTTGTTTCTAAGTATTTATTTATTCAAACTGTGATGAAGCAGGTACAGACGCAAAAATGCATTTTCAAAGAAAATTGTACAGTGCATTCCTATTAATTATGCAAATTGTATTTAAGTGTCAAGTGTTTTCAGCAATATGGGAAAGAAAAAAGATCTCTGTTACTAAAAAGCATGAAATAGTTGAATGCCTTGGACAAAGTACGATAACCTCGGATGTCTCACAAAAACTTTAGTGTATTTAAGAGATTAGTGTCTGATTCAGAGCACACCCGGGTTAGTGCAGATAAAGGCAGAATGAGGAATGTTTCTGCCAGACAAATCCATCAGATTAAGAGAGCAGCTGCTAAAACATCATTACAAAGCAGCAGCACATATTTGAAGCTGCTGCTGTCTCTGGAGTCCCACCAACATCAAGCTGTAGGATCCTCCAGAGGCTGCAAGCAAGGGGCTGGAAGCTAGTGGGAGAGAGTGTAAACAAAGAGATGATTGGAAATGAGGGCTAACTTACTCATTTACTTACTGATTTGGCTAAAAACAACAAATTTATACATAAAAGACTGCAGCTAAGAATTTTGCAATAGATCAAAACATGATCAGAGTGGAACTTTAAGACTTATTAGCCTGGTGAACTGAAATTGTGCCAAAAGATGTACAGTAAAGCCCAGACTGTGAAAGAATGAAAATATATCTTACATTTTTAACATTTTTACATTACTGTGTTACACATGTGCGCCAAAACATTTTTGAAACTTTTTTTTGTGGTTAAATTGTTAATTGAATTAAAATGCTCCCCAGAAACCCTGTTGAAGATTTGATCACTTCACTTCTAAGTACTTCCTAAGTCTTTCAGAGTAAACTGTAGCCAAATAAATGATAATACACAGCTTTTGGCACTCTAAAGAAGGATTTTTAAAATAGAATATGGGTTATTTTCGCAAGCTCCTTTTTCTTTCCAGAAGTAAGACGATTTGATCTCTGAGGCTCCGCCTTTTGCTCCTTGTTGGTGCCGTCCATTTCATGTCAACTTTGAGCAGGCCTCGGCAGTGAGCATTTGTTGTTTCTGCAGATTTTGTGCAAAAGGAACCACTTCATCTCAGAGACAATGCTAAAATGAAAGTGTTTCCAGATCGCCGCTATATCCCATATTTGACAGATATTCTATTTTTTTAGGTTTATTAAGAGAAATAGTTTGATAGAAAATCAACATGTGTTAAAAAAGAGAGAAATTGAGAGAAAGAGAATTAAGAGAAATAGTTTCTATAAAAGGGCTGCACAGTGGTGCAGTGGTTAGCGCTCTCGCCTCACAGCAAGAAGGTTCCCGGTTCAAGTCCTGGCTGGGGGACTTGAAACAGTGTCATCAATGGGGGACCTTTCTGTGTGGAGTTTGCATGTTCTCCCCGTGCATGCGTGGGTTTTCTCCAGGGACTCCGGCTTCCTCCCACCATCCAAAAACATGCTTCATAGGTTAATTGGTTACTCTAAATTGTCCCTAGGTGTGGATGTGAGTGTGATTCGCCCATGAGTGGCCGGATTAGGCTCCAGGAGCCCCGTGACCCCGTAAGGGACAAAACGGTTTAGAAAATGAATGAGTTTCTATCAAAAAGCAGCAGTCAGCAGTTTTAAGTTGGATTCTGGAGTATAAAATAGCATTTACATCAGGGGTGTTCATTATGTCGAGTAGATCGCAGGCTATCAAAAATAATAAACAAAAAAAATGTTTTTTTAATTCTGTCACCAAATAATCATCCTCACGGCCAGTCGAACATCCTCTGATACATACGTCAATGAAAATACCTGTTTAGCTCCACTGAGCACAGGTGTGACTGATTCTACCTGCCATTGGAGAGCCTCTGCCGGCTCGTGCCGGGTCCCCATTGAAGGGCCACTCCACACAGGAACATTTATTAAGTCCCAGGCCACCCCGCATGCCTCCTTGATCGGATGGAGATGAGATGTCCCATCTGACCCAGCTGTTCTGCCACGGCGCCTGCTGTTCCGCCTGAGGGATCCACACCCGCTCAGGCAACAGTGCCGTCCAGAAGTATGTGCTTCTTGAGCCCTGTTGCTGCCGCCACCGCTTACCAGTTAGGCCTACTACCCATTAAAAAGCCCTTGCCATCCTGTGAACTCCAGCTCCTGGGGGATACCTGGTTGATCCTGCCAGTAGCATATGCTTTTCTAAAAAAAAAAACTGAGTGCCAATTGTGGCATTTTTCTTCTTCCTCATCTTCAGACAGGTGTGAGTGTCAGACTCCTAACTGTGGATGGAGCAGCTAATGCACTTTTTTTTTTCTCTACTGGTCCAACATGCGGCTGTGCCGCTAACATGACGGCTAAGAACACTCAGATTCATTCAACAAACTCTTGATGGCAAAATGACAGAAAGTTTTTTATCATATTCATCTAAATGTATCCATTTAGCTCTTAATACTTACATGATTCACTTAAAAATCTGCTTTTCATAAGTCTGTGTATTTAAGCACCTGCATATGAGAATTTTACATTACACACGATTCCTAACCCACACAGTTCAATAAGATGTTGATCCACATTTTGCAGCTATTACAGCTTCAACTCTTCTGGTTGAGGGTTTACAGAGAGCTAATAACAAAATATTCTGCAAGAAATTCAAGCTTTTATCACAGGGGGTAATGTATTTCAGTTTTTTATTTATTACAGATCCTACATAGGTGTAAGCCACCTGGAATCACACAGCAGCCGAATGCACAATACTGCATCCCGAGGTGACCAGATATGCTGGCATGAAGATTCAGAACCAGGAACAATTGTGTAGCTGGCTGTCAGTGTGCTGGGTAAATTCTTGTTACCAGTTTGTCATTGAGCCTTGAACTGAATTTATTTGCTATTTGAAGAGTAATTTGCTATTTCAGCAGACTGTGCCCATCAAAAGTGGCTAATGATGACAAGTGTAAAACCCTCTGGGGAAGATGGCATTCCAGGCATAGAAGATGTCAAGATGAACTACGTCCTTGTCGCCATTTATCTGATAGAAAAACGTTTAGTACATGGAAGACAAAAGAACTGGATTTCTCTAAAATGAACCAAAATGAAATCTGATACAATTTTTTGCCTTGTATTCATTTTGGAAGCATATTAATTTGTTTTTAGTTTAATTTTGTGTCATTTTATGTAAACTTAAGGCCTTTTTTTTTAAAGAAAAATATTGTTTGATCCTGCAGATATTTGCTGCCCCTGATTGTGTTTTAGCGGTTCAGAAATAATTTTTGTGAAGGAAGCTGCATGTTGTCCAACTTTTTTAATGTGCAAACTGAAATGTAAATACCGGTACTAACAAACCACTCTGTATTTGCTTGTTAATGTTTTGAATATCTGGTTTATTGTATTTGATAGAGCAATTTTTGTAAGCCAGAAAAAATAATATATTGGTCACAATAGTTAAGCTGGTTCTTATTAAATGGAATAATTCTATTGGAATAAAGAAAAAAAGTGTCTGTTTCTTTCTTCCTTGAGAGTAAATCTTTAACGCCCTTTAAAAACTATGAACCAGAGTTCATGACGGAGAGATTCAATCGGTCAAAGAGCGCATGTAAACAGTTTAGAGAATAAAACAGTTTATCTCAGGTTTATAATGTGCGGGCGCTCCCCTTCAATCTATTTGATGAAAAAAGTGCATTTTTTAATCTCATTTTTATTAGTGTTGTCAATCAATTAAAATAATCAATCAGATTAATCACACTCTTGGATTGTGATTAATCACGATTGTTCCCAATGTTTTACTAGGTACATTTTATTTGACAATATGGTTTGGAACAAAAAACAGGCCAGAGAGAATTTTTTTTTCTTCCTTTTTATTGTCTAAAATGTTTTAATTTATAAATCTCAGAAACGTAATGTGTGTGCACAAAACACGCCAATCAACTGTAAAGACTCAGCTAAATGTGTATTTTAAGCATCAGGATGTTTTTAAATATAGATCTTACTTAAGTGTCAGAATGAGTTGGATGAATGATAACTTTTGTGCAAAAGAACAAAGCTAAAACTGAGATCCTCATCTGTGCTCCAGACAAATGCATCCCTCAGACAGTTGAGGGTCTTGATCCACTCGCTTTCTTTAGTAAGCCCTTCTTGAGGAACCTCGGGGTAACTGTAGACCCTGTTTTTTCTATAGACATTAGCTCATTGAGTTAATTGTTTGTTCTTGTTTTTATCATTTAAAAAACATTGCCAAACTGAGTCCAATAGTGTCATGTTCAGAGATGGAGATGCTCATCCATGCTTTTATTTCTTCTCGTCATGATTATTGCAACGCCATCTTCACCTGTTTAATCAAAAAAATCTGTAGAACGCTTTGAGGTTGTCTAGAATGCTGCCGCTAGGCTTTCAACCATATCTTACAACTATTCACACGTCACCCTGTTACTAATCCAGCTCCACTGGCTCCCCAGCCAGTTCATCTTAAAATCCAGTTTTTAACATATAAAGCTATTAACAACCATGCACCGATCTATATGAGACCTCATGAAGCCTGACATAATGAGCAGGTCCTTCAGATCATGTGACCAGGGTCTGCTGGTTGTTAAGAGAACCCGGTTAGTTCTGTTTTCAAACATGGATAATTCAAATTTTCTACAGTAAAAGTGTCTGAAAATGAATGTGTGTGTGTTGACAACATAGTCCTGAAAGGAAGAACAGTGTTAAGTATCATGGATTATGGCAAACATTTTTTGCTACAGTCTGTCAAACATGGTATCTGTATCACAAAAGGCTATAAGCCTGTGTTAAAACGTTAAAAAATTATGCCTGCCAACTCTCACGCATTGGCCGTGAGTCTCATGCATTTGATTGATTTACTCGTTCATGCCTCACCTCTATTTCTAAGGCTGAAATACAGTTTCAGTCACTTTTTCCAGTTGATTTTTTATGTATCTTTTGAGGCTGAAGAAACATTCGTATAATCCATATGTTAGGCCTGCAGAGATAGTGATCAGTTGGCATTCAAATTGGAAAGATTCTTTGTTCACACGGATGTGGACGCATGTGTGCGCGCAATCCACTACTGAATCACTCTCGCATCATTTTCAATTTAAAACATCAGCAAGAGTCCATCTATGTTTACATTTTACATTTTCAGGTATGTACAGTATTTTGATTATTTTTGGCATTAAATTCTAAATATTATTTACTCACTTTAGTAGCCTAGTTTTAAAAAATGTTCATTTTGTTTTAATTAACATAATGTAGAGATGCAAATAATGATTTTTTTTTTTTTTTTTTTTACTGTAACAGCTGTGGAAAGCAGCGCAGCACACAAAACACTGTGTTATACACCCGTAAGATCCCGTATGGGTGCTGTGGATTTTTGGCTCTGGCTCACTGACCGCACACAAATGCTTTACACAGGAAACGTGCACCTGATACATAAGTGCCCGTGTGATGCCCACACAAACTACGATTTGATTGTCAATTTTCTAACTTCTAACGGCTAGATTGCGCACAAAGAAGCTAGATAGAGTCATTGCATTCTGGAAGAAAACCTGATGGAGTCTGCAAAAGAGCTGAGACTGGGATGGAGATTTGGGACGCTACAATGGAATGGTTCAAAAATAAACATATCCAGGTGTTAGAACGGCCAAGTCAAAGTCCAGACCTGAATCCAATCCAGAATCTGTGGAAAGAGCTAAAAAGTGCTGTTCACAAACGCTCTCCATCCAACCTCACTGAGCTCCAGCTGTTCTGTAAGGAGGAATGGGCAAAAATGTAAGTCTCTCGATGTGCAAAACTGATAGAGACAAACCCTAAGAGACTTACAGCTGGAATCGCAGCAAAAGGTGGCGCTACAAAATATTAACTTAAAGGGGCTGAATAATTTTGCACGCCCAATTTTTCAGTTTTCATTTGTAATATTCAGTAAATTTCGTTCCACTTTATGATTGTTTCCCACTTGTTGTTGATTCTTCACAAAAAAATTACAGTTTTATATCTTTATGTTTGAAGCCTGAAATGTGGCAAAAGGTTGAAAAGTTCAAGGGGGCCGAATACTTTAGCAAAGCACTGTAGAATGCCTAAATGACTTTATGGTCACAGTCCAGTTAAAACACACACACATACATACATTGATGACGGCTTCACTGTTGAACGCTGGCGCTAACCTATAACTACCAGAAGTAATGTGGGGGTTCAGTGTCTTGCCCAAGGACATTTCGACACATTGCCAGACAAGAAAGGAGGTGAACCTGCAATCTTCCAATCAGAGGTCAACCGCTGTACCACTGCTCCACAGTTACCCTACATGACTTATCAAATTGTTGGGCCTTGACAGTTTCCTATCCTTTCGCTCTCCTCTCCTGCTTCTGTTTGGTAGTTTTCCCTTTTTGGTTCTGTTGCTCGTCTCTCCCTGTCTCTCCTCCACAGGTGTCCGGGCATCCTGGCACACCTGCTTCTCATCACCCCAACAGGATTTAAGACCGGTTCCTCCAGCTTTTCCCTGCCAGTCCATCGGCTTACCTCAAGTGGGATTGAGTCAACATCTGAGTCTGCTTCCCTGGCCTGTTACTCTAGTCCTGACTAGATCATTTTTGTTTCTGTTCTTTAGTCTGCTCTAACTTGAATCCTGTTTTGACCTCACCCCTCCTGGACTCGGTACACCTCCAACTAGCCTTGACTTTTTCCCACCTGAACCTCCTGCAGCCTCTTTCTTCCATAAAAACAATGTCTTTCCATTGCCCATCGCACTCTCTTCATCTGATCATGACAGAACTGACTGGCCTGCAACCACTGGTTGACTGGACTCTCCCTTCATCTTGGACAGCTGATGACATTCAGAGGGCCATACAGCTCAAGGACGCCTCCTCGGTCAACACGAGCAGTTCCTACAGGGGTTTGCCCATTTCAGTGACAACCTGATGACCCAGGTAAACACCATGTCTGACCAGATAGAACGTTCTATCTGGTCAGCTCTCCTCTGCTGCTCTTGCTCCTCCGCCTGTCATGCCTGTTACAGCACCTGATCCATCTGCTGCCCAAAGAGTCGAATGCCCCAGACCCAGAGTTGTTTTCTGGTGACCTTCATCGATGCAGAGGTTTCCTGCTCCAATGCCGCCACATGTTTTGTTCAACGACCAGCAACTTTCAGCTCAGATAAGTTTAAGATCATTTATGTTATTGGTCTTCTTAGAGGCAGAGCCCTAGACTGGGCAGAAGCTGCTGAATCTTATAATTCCTTCATCTTATAATCATATGTTTCTTTTGAAGACAACTTTAGAGCTGTGTTTGATCACACAGACTATGCAGGCTCAGCTGAAGACCGTTTACAGGACTTAATTCAGGATTTCAGGAGCGCAGCTGAATATTCGGTGGAGTTCCAGACTCTGGCTGCGAACTCCGGGTAGAACGAGACAGCACTTATGAGAGCATACAGGAGAGACTTAAATGACTGCCTAAAGGAAAACTTGGTCTGTAGGGACCAGTCTGCTAACCTACACTGTCTGATCCAACTCTCCATCAGGCTTGACAATTCTCTTTGGGAGTACCAAAGAGAGAAAAAGACCCATGCTGCTTCCAACTCATCCAAGGGTCATGAGACCACGCATTCTCAGTTGTCAAGAGCTGCTACCCAACCACCCACACCACATGAGACCATAGAAGAACTCATGAAGCTGGACAGAACACGCCACACCCCTGAAGAGCATGAGTGAAGGATCTGGCTTGGCAACTGTTTGTACTGTCGTAAGCCCGGACACCTCATCGCAACCTGTCCACTGCGGCCGAAAAATTTTGAAATAAAGTTGACAACCTGTTTCACCAATGGCATGTCTATGTCGTGGCAGTTGATTGTTTAGTTTTTCACTTATTGACAATATTTATGATTTCATCTTCTGCAGTTGTGAGGAACATTGAGTATGGATTGGTTTTTATTTTTTTGATGAATTGTTTATTACCCTCATCTGGTATTTCTGCTGCTAGACCTGAGCCTACATTCACAAAGAATTTATTGAATTAATTTACTACTGTATTCATATTATGACTTCTCCTGTTTGAACAATGTAAACGATCAGGATAGGTTGCTTTTGTAGTACCATATTTAATCAGGGTATTTGAAATGTCGTAGCGGAGTGTTGGCGCTCATCAGGCCACTGGTAGTTGCGGAGGTTGGGTCCCACAGCGGTCGTCGGGTTTTCCTAGATCCTCCGGGTGGGTCTTGCACAAAAAGTGAAAGCAGAGACCAGTATGTTGTCTTAAACACACATTTGACTGAGCGTCTCCAGCCGGATACTCACACAGGACAGGGATACCCTGCTGTTGCTGTGTTTGCGTATGATGCTCAGGTCTCCCAGCGGGCCGCTGGTAAATGGCGTATAGTTATATAGCGCTTACCTACCTTCATTGAAGGCCCAAAGCGCTTTACAGTGACAATCCCATTCACACACACATTCACACACTGATGGTGGCTCCGCTGCTGAACACTGGCGCCACCCTTCCATCAGAGCTGGAGTTGGAATCGCTAAGGTGTGTTTGCTGAAAACCTAAGTCATAACCAAGACAGACATTCTCAACTACATTCTTCACTGGTTCAAGGAGGCTGTGATCAGTGGCCAAAATTTCATTAGACCACGATGCCATAAAGTGCCCCATTAGACTGAGAGCAGACTGCGGACCTTTTTTTTCCTATTTGACACCTCTCACATGTCCGACACCACTGGGTGACTACTGATGCCACCTGCACTGCATAACTGGTTCAGCACTGTCTGGGCATAACACCTGGCATATAGAACTCTGTTAACTTCATTAAGCCGATCCCACTGTTTAAGCAGAGTCAATGCAGAGAGGAACAACTGCTTCCACTCCTCTGCATCAGGACATCTCTGGCATCACCAAAAATCCAGAACAAACTTAATTGTTGGGTCAGCTTGCTGGGACTGACTCAGCTCTACAGGTGTTCACTCGACAAAAGCAGCAACTGGAGCATGAGCAGCATCAACCAATAATGGCCTCAAAGCTTGTTGTAAAACTAGTGGGACAGAAGTTCCCGGAACCGCAGAATCAACATCCAAACAGTTCAGAGGGTGTTGACGCTACAGCACATCTGCATTCCTGTTGCTATGACCAGGCCTGTACTTTATGTCAAAGTTGAAAGTATTGGGGAAAAAATGGACTCAGAATAAAAACTGGAATCTGCTGTTTGCTCAGAGGGTCTTGTTTATTCAAGAATAAACTCAGAAGATCTTCAGCATCTCACAACCCAATCATCGATAGAAGCCCCCGAATTCTTTTTCGTCCCATCTCTTATAGTTCAAAGGTGTCCCTCCCATTGCAATAGACACAACTGTGATTCTGGCAAATTTTACCGGAGGAGTCACTTAGCCCTGTTATTGGAACTAGTTGTTCCAATAACAGATTTGTTATCGTTTTTTCCCGGAGTCTTTGTGAAAGTAATCTGGTTACAATCAATTTTTCGAGGACATTCCGCAGACAGTTTTCAAGTAATCTGGACTAAAACCTTGCGACGGCCCCCAAGGACAGGAAGAAGCTAAATTATTCCCAACATAATCCCCCCTCAAGGTCGTGAAGCGACCTTTAGCCTGCCAGGACACAGCCGTCGCCAGTCGGGGAAACCCCGGCCGTGTCCCAACCCCACTCTCCACGCCACCGTCTAGGCCAGACCCCCCAAAATATGCCAGAATCAACACTAAGTGATACAGTTAAACAGACCAAGCCGACGATATGGTGAGCTAACACTGATACTAGAAAAGTAATACCATAACCGAACAGTGCAACCTAATGAGTCTAGTAAACAGGCATGCAAGGAGAAATGAAACAAGGACAAAAAGAAATGGATAACTGAAGAGTATACGAGGGAACACCCATAATAATGCATAATCAACATAACAAAAGCACTACTCTACCAGTGTTCAACATTTAGGGCCCCTCTTGTCTTGGTTCGTGCCACTTTCTCCGGAACACCTTGACGTAAACCTGTTCGCCTGGTTTCACCCCCCTCTCCAACTCCACCTGTAGCTGAGACTCCTTACGTTTTTCCTGTAAATATATAGACTTATGGATAGCAGTAAGTTGTCTCACATACTCAGTTAGCTCCCCTTGCAGCTGCTCCAATGGGTGCCCCTTATGTGGCTCCCTTACCAGCGGAGTCTGTATTGGCCGCCAAGTAAGCATTTCATGCGGCGACAAGTTAGTAGCACTGTGAGTTTGCATGCGGTAACTCAGCAAAGCAAGCGGCAAAGCATCAACCCAGTTTAGTTTTGCACTAGCACAGATTTTACTAATACGTGTCTTGAGGGTACCATTGACTCTTTCAACCAGCCCCTGACTTTGAGGGTGATACACAGCCCCTAGATGCTGTTTGATTCGTAGCTGTTGGAGAATCCCTCGCGCCACTTTCTGTACAAATGCAGCGCCATTATCGGATGAGATTTTTGATGGGAAGCCAAATCGTGGTATGACTTCTCTGACTAGAAACTTCACCACAGTTTCTGCCCCCAGATCTTTAGAGGGGACAGCCTCCACCCACCTGCTGTATGCATCAATGATGACTGCCATGTATCGTTTTCCATGCACAGTTTTTAACATGTCGACATAGTCTATGATCAGATGTTTGAATGGACCTTCTGGCACTGGGATGTGCCCAACCGGAGTTTTAATGCCTCTTCTCACATTCCGCACAGCGCATACCTCACATTGACTTAAAATTTCATCCACCATTTCTTGTAGGTATGGTGACCAGTACCCTTGGTTCCTTATGCGCTTAATCACTTCTTTTCGAGCACAGTGGTTGGGGTTATGCGCCTCAGACACAAGGATTGTCAGAAGCGTTACAGGGGCCATCAACAAACCCTCATGTGATCTCCACAACCCCTTTTTGTCAGCCGAGGCACCCCGTCTCTCCCACAGGCCTCGTTCACTCAAACTTACGTTTTGTTGCATCAGCACGATGTCTTCCGGTGTAGCCATTGCATTGATTGCGATCACAGGAGACAATATTGCTACTTCACTCCTTGCTGCCTCCTTAGCAGCATTGTCAGCTGCGTTGTTACCTTTTATCACACTATCATCACCTTTTCTGTGCGCTTGACATTTTATGATGGCAAACTTTGACGGTTTCATCATGGCTGTGATTAAAGCAATTATTTGTTGTTCATGCTGAATTGGTGTTCCATCCGCCCTCCGGAAACCCCTCTGTTTCTACAAAGCTCCAAAAAGGTGACATACACCATGAGCTTAAGCACTATCTGTGAATACATTTGCAACTTTTCCTTTGGCTAGTTCACATGCTGCTGTCAACGCCCTCAGTTCTGCTAGCTGAGTTGAACACGGCTGTACGCAATGCTCTGCTTTGACTGTCACAAATGAACCCTCTTTTGATTCTACCACTGCATAGCCTGCATGATTTCCTCGATGATCCCTATAACACGATCCATCCACAAAGTATGTGACCTCCGTATTTATCAGGGGGACGGATTCAAGGTCGCAGTTTCGAATACTTCATTGATTCAGCTAAACACTCATGCGGCTTTCCTTCAAAATCAAATGGAACAACATCAGCTGGATTTACAGTGGTACAGCGCTTTATTGTCACATCAGGAAGCGTCAACAATGCTGCATACTGCAAACACCTTGATTGGTTCACCACAAACCTTCCCTGATCTACCAACTCTGTGATTTTGTGATGAGTGTAAATGGTCACTGGGTACCCCATTGTTATTGATGAGGCTTTTTCATACGCATAGTACACGGCTGCTAGGCCCTGAAAGCATGGTGGCCATCCCTGCACTACGCTGTCCAGCTTTGAGCTGTAATAAGCCACTGGTTGTGTCTTTCTCCCACTGCACGTTTCCTGCATCAGAACAGCTGTTGCATACCTGTCACAACGATTGGACACATATAACAAAAATGGTTTCTCATAATTTGGTGTCGCTAATGCAGGCGCTGTTTGCATTTCTTGTTTGATTGTTTCAAAAGCTATCATAGCTTCTCTGGTCCACTGTAACGGAGTAGACAAAGCTTGTATCCCTGCTGACTTCAATAGTTCTCGAAGGGGACCAGTTTTAATAGCATAATCTTTAATCCACTCTGAATAAAATCCAGTCATCCCCAAAAATGTCATCATTTGACCTACTGTTCGCGGTCGCGGGGCCTTACTTACTCCTTCCAGCTGGGAAGGGGTCAACGCAATGGCTCCATGTGAGATTCTTCTTCCCAAATACTCCACTTGTGACTGGCAATATTGCATTTTGGCTTGAGATACTTTATGCCCCCCCTCTGACAGTCTCTTTAGCAGTGCCACAGAGTCTTTATGGCACTCCTCAATTGTCTCTGAACAGATCAGTAAGTCATCAACATATTGCAGCAATGTGCTGATGATAGGCAAACCTTCAAGGTCTGTCCTCAGAATTTGGTTAAACACGTGTGGACTGTGTTTAAACCCTTGTGGAAGTCTGGTGTTACTAAACTTCTTGTTCCTGTATTTAAATGCAAAAAGATACTGGGATTCTTCAGCTAGTGGGATGCTGAAAAATGCTGAACACAAATCAATCACCGTGAAAAACTTGGCCCTTGGAGGGATGTTTGTCAATAGAGTATGGGGGTTTGGAACATCAGCTGGCCAATCCTGCACTACCCCGTTTACAGCCCGTAAGTCATTTACTAAGCGATATTTTGATTTGTCGGCCTTAAACAAGGGTAAAATTGGTGTGTTGCATGGACTAAAAACCTCAGTTAATACACTAGCTTCTAATAGTCCTCTTATTGTGTGACTAATTCCTTCTTCTGCTTCCGGCTTCAAAGGATATTGTGGTCGATATGGCAACTTCACATTAGGTTTCAACTGTATTTGGACGGGATTCGCTGATTTAACTAGTCCCACATCAGTGTCATTTTTTGACCACACTTGATCAGGAACTTGTTTTAACATCTCTTCTTTTAAGTGGCTTTCCTGAACCTGTACCATCTGTTTAGATGATTTGTTGATCGGAACTGTCACAACCTGTGGTTTGGCACCGATTGCGGCTCCACACAAAATCTTAATCATTGTTTCATCTTTGGATGTGTAAATCAGTGGGTTATCTGTCTTTAACCATCTCACACGCTTAGCAGATTTGACCATTGGTCCCAAATCTTTTGGTTCGAATCCTTCATTTACCAACAAGGTAATGTGTGGAACTGACTCTGGAACATTGTACCATTCTGAGATGAATGAGTTTGGCTCTACACCAATAGCTGCTCCCTGCTGTCCAATTATGATGTAATTCGTTACGAGCTGGATAATTTCATCTTTTGTCAATTTATCCCACTCTCCTTCAAAAATTGTGCTGCAGGACGGATCATAAAACATGGTGCAATGATACTCAGATATTGGCCTTCTTGCTTTGGGAACTTGCATATGTACAAACTTCTGCCATTGTGACAAAACATTGTTGACTTGCTCATTTATGTTTCCTAGCCAATAAACCATAGCACATTCTGCTTGTTGGACCATTTGATAATTTAGACCATTTTCGTCAATGAACACGCCTTCAGGGGAACACAAAATATTAACTTTTAATTTACATAACGCATCTCTACCTAATAAGTTTACAGGTGTTTGATCAGAAACAAGAATTGGTATCTTTGCTGTTTTATTTGCCATGGTTATAGACACTGGACCTGTCATGGGGGTCAGCTGTATTTTTCCCGAGAATCCTACTGTCTTGACGAGCTTGTCTGACTTAGGGAGATGTGTTGCATAAACTGGACTTACGCAAGTGTAAGATGCTCCAGTATCTACCAGCATTGGGGTTAATTTATTCTCTAATTCTACATTCAGCATAGGCTCGTTTGCAGGTCCTATAGATATAATTGGGAACTGACTCTCCCCCGTAGGATTCTCTGGGCACCCCTAGTACCCATAGTTAGGACCTGCCCAGTAGTTAGCTGGGCCAGGTGCTCTTGCGTTTGCCCGGTTTTGCCTGGGCCTAGGTTGCTGGCTCCATTTCCCAGGACCCTGTCTTAAGTTTGTTGGACACTCTCGCCACAAATTACCTTGGGACTGGCAGCCCCAGCACGGCCCTGGGGGCTGTTGAGCTCTCATTAGATTGTCCAGACTTCCTTCCCAGCCTCGAGCTCCTTTGCAGCCTAGGCCCCCCTCTTGGCCCTCCATTTCTTGGTGCAGGAGCCTGCTGGGAGTACACATTGACAACCGGTGGTTGCTGGGCTTGAGGTGCTGGTGCTGGAGGCCTAGCCGGTGTGGCTTCCACAACAGGCTGCTGATCTGGCACCCACCCTGCACTCTCCCTAGGCTCAGTACTCAGTACAGGAGCTTGTGTCTTTGGTTTGCCTTTGTTCTGCAGTTCGTTCAGCTGGAGCTGTGTGACTTTTCTTTGATTTCGCTTGTCCTGCTCCATCTGTTGCTCCTGTTCCTTTCTGTACTTTTCAACCACGTGGACCACATGGTCCCGGAACTGTCTGTGTGGCATAGAACTCAGTCCTACCACATCTTCCAGTTTGGCTTGCGCTGGTGCTGGCAAGGCTTCAATTATTGATTCTCTGAATAAAGTCATTAAGAGCGGGGAGCTTTCCGGCTCCTCCTCTGTCTCTTGTTTCCACCTTTTCATTTGTTTGTTTATGTATGCAATGGGATTCTCATTGTCCATCAGCGGCTCCCCTTTCAGAGCCTTGCGGTCAATCTTATTGGGAAACTCTTCTCTCAGAGCACTCCACATAACTGCACGATATGCATTAAATTCAGTTCCATCGGCCATGTGACTTTTCATCCAAACATAGCCAGTCTTGTGTATGATGTTCTCCATCGTTGGAACCCCCAGGATCTGTGCCAGAACTGCCTTAATGTCACCAATAGCCAACATCTTCCCCACTGTCTCTTCCTCAAAAACTCGAATCCATTTAGCTGCCCCATCATGTAGGTCAGGGAGCCGAGCAACCAACCCAGTCAAATCCACTGACTGCCATGGAATGTAGTGTGCTTGTGTTCCTTTTATCAAAATTGGGAATTGACCTGGATCTGTATATCTGTCAGGTGGGTGTATGTTTGGTCTGTATCTGAGATCATATGGTTCTTCTTTTCCTTTCCTCTGCTTTTCATTTATCTTCATGTGTGTCTCTGCATTTCCTGCTGAACTTTGGCTCTGCAGGCTGTTTCCCTGCTGTCTACAATAGGTGTTATGCAGTCTATCTAGTTCGTCTTCAAATTCTTCTATTATGGTTTTTCTTTTCTCTTAGGTTGGTTCAGTCTGGATTGGTCAGCCATATCTATCCAGTATGACTCACTTTGTGTTCCTTCCTTCTGAGCAGTTCTTTCTGCGTAACAGTCCAATATTAGGCTTTGTCTAGGTTTTCCTGCTTTTCGGCCTGTGCTGCAATGTTGAGGCTGTGGCTGTTCCCGATTCAGGTTCTCTATACCATCGCACGATCTTTCTGCTGGTGGAGATTGGACATGTCCAACTCCTACCTCAGATGCACAGGCATTGATTGATCTTCGCGCTGCTTTGGGGGAAGATTCTATATTTAAATTAAAACTTGATCCTTTCTGTTTGTTGGTCTTATCATATTCAAAATTCCCATTTATGTTCAATGTCCCAGCTAAAGTTGGGTAAATTCCTGCAACCTCTGTGTCTTTGTCATTGTTGCCATTTAATTTAAGATTTTTCAGTTCTGCCAGTTTTCCTTTGATTTTGTCCCTGTAGCGCTGACCTTCGGCCTTAAACAGCTGTATTATCTGTAATTCTGTCTGTCTCTTGCTTGCGTTTCTTACTCTGATCCTTTGGTTTGTAATCTCTAATTCTGGTTTCCATGGTTGTGCAAACTTCAACATCAAACGTGCCATCTTGTGGCCATGGTGATTCAAGTTTTTTAGTTCGTTTGTGCCATTTGGTCGATACCTTTGGAATTTCGTCGACCCATTGCGGGTACTGCACACTTAGAATAGAGACTGGAGACATGGTTGGCTTTATTTCTAATGCCATTTTCTCACTTCAAATTATCTTATTTAATTATCAGGTTTATTTTAGTTGTTTAATTAGTTTTGAGCTCTGTATTCTTATAGATAGTTGATGTTATGGCTAATCGACTTAATCTACTCTTGGCTGATACCCTTAACCACTGTACTTCACTCAGGTTAGATCGGTTAATACTTTCCTTTAATACAATAGAGCAGGTCCCTATAACACCTATTTGGTTTATCAAATCACTCAAGAAGTGTAAATACTGGGATTTAGATGCTGTGGAAATTGAGTGCTTGGAAGAAAATACGCATAGAATTAAACTTTTCTAATTATTTTCATCATTCAGCTTTGTGTTTCACTCCTTTCTCCCTGCTGTCCCTGTCAAGTGACCTCGGTGCTGCAGTGAGAATTTGCCCCTTTTTCCTTTTCTTCTTTCTGTCTCCTCTGCAGTCGGAGTGAGCAAGGGTGGGGACTTGGGCAGCTTTTCAAGCTCAACCCAAACTACTACACGTCAAACTCTAGTCACACCTCTTAACACCAGATGAAACTTTCCTTCCCCTTTTTTCTACGCCCACAATCACACGGACCATACACACACCAGGGGCGTGCCAGCAGGCAAGCAAACGTAAACGTTATTTGATTCAGTCAAGATTTCTTCACTCAGGATGAGGACTGCGACAACAATACACACATTAGACTTAAAAGACCACCATACGCAGCCTCTGGGATAGGGAACGGGATATGCAACAATTCTTCTGTTTAAACCTGCAGCAGAGCACGGTCACCGAGAGAAGCCAAAGGAACACCCACAGCAGAACAACACACAGTTAAGCAAAATCAAATTATAGGGACAATTTTGACATTTATCTGTACATGATTATAAATTCATTTAAAAACCCAAGAACACAGCAAACAGAATTAAGCAAAATGCATGCAACCTACGGGTGCACCCACTACAGATTTTTATCTTTAAAATACTGATCACCTATACACTGGTATTATTTCAATTATAATTTTCAAGTCTGGTTACTATGGAGCTCCAAAATAGTTCAGTGGCTTTAACGCTCACTTTACCTTTTTCTCATATTTTCACTTTTAAGTCTGTCTTCCACTTTCGGTCACAAACCCACATATTTGCTTTACGTTTGCATTTACGTTTCTGTTCGCACTGGCAAGTGGTT
>BSAI01000073.1:26249886-26263695 GCA_036245035.1 Adrianichthys oophorus | reverse complement strand
TCACCTGGTCTTTGCAAAAGATGATTGTGAAGAATCCATGACACTGTCAGGTCTCGGCTTTTCTAAAGGGGGCGGTCTATACTATAAATTCTGAAAGGTGCCCTTACCCTTTGCGCACGCCATTATTTTGTTTCCTATTATTTTGCATGAGAAAATGATGGAAATGAAGACCAATTTTTTTGGACATATTCAAAGAATGTCTCATCTGTAAACTGATGCCTTTAGGAGATTTTTCAATCTTTCCTTGAGTTCTTTATACACCATAATAGAAACTTTCGATCCCCACTTTATATCTATTCGGTACCTCTCAACCTCTCGCACAAGCTCAGGCTCTTTCCCTCCCAGAGAAGTAACGCTCCATATCCCAAAAGCCAAGTTCCATGAAACTTGGCTTTAATTGCCACCCAAACCATACTGCACCGGCCCCTTCTGAGCTCTCCTGCAGGTGGTGGGCCCACTGGAGATAAGTGTGCCTTATGGTGCAGAAAAAATGATACGGTTTATAATTTTTATTTCTACTGCTATGGTTCTTTGAAGTCAGGAGGCCATTTGATATACTCTGCATTTTGGTTCTTAATTCAAGTTTTGTTTATTTAAGTTGTTAACTTAAAGTGTTTGATATTAATACAAAGACACATTAGTATTTATTGACAATTTTACTGTTGCAAATAACTTTGAATTAAAATATTGTTTTCATTTGTTCTAGAATAAAAAGTTTTCATGTACACAGTTAATTAATCTTCCCCCTCCTTGTTCTCACACAGAAAAGTATTGATACATTTGCAGATACGACATTGGATTGAAAAGCAGCATCGACAAGAGTAGTATTAATAAAATCTTAACAATGCCCATCCCTATTAAGCAGTTGGACAGGTGTGTGAATAAAGTGGGCTGTGAGTGTATATGTTTTTCTTCAAGAGACAAATGCTACAACAACATATTAAAACACCAAAAGCACAGTTTTCATCGGAGTGGGTCTTTCAGTGCATCCTTAGTCTGATTCGGCAACATCAGACCCTAGATGATGGACCATATGCAGCTATGTGTGAGATTGAAGTAAATTGTAAATGATCAGCCAATTATTAAACTGTCGGATAATTAAGATAATTTAGAGCTTTCAGCACCAAAAACTATCTGCTTCTGCTGAAGGAAAAAACATTTTTTCCTCCCAGACTCCTTGGAACATTGGGCTTGTATGTAAAAAGACACTAGAACATGTTCAATACATTGATGATTTTGTTTCGGAAAACAGTTGGTTGGAGAGGATCTGCTACTGCTCCAAGAAAGACAAAAGTGGAACAAAGATGAAGGAAATCTTGCGTTAGGAGATTGTAATGATGACAGATTCTTTGTTCCACAGAGGTTCCTGGTGTTTTGTTACAGTTCTGGAACTTTTTCCTGATACGTTGATCAATTCTGACAACCAACAGCACTAACAGATTGAATTATTTATCTGAAGTTTCACATTTAATCTTCTACTTTTTTTGCAGCTACACAATGAAAATTTTGAAGTAACAACATTGCGAGTGGATGTTCAGACAGATGGTCGTCATGCAGAGGTGGAATTTACCACAGACTGGCAGAAGGATGCAGAACGCAGAGACCTCACCATTAACTCAATGTTTTTAGGTAACTATACTACCTCTTAGTTCTCAGCTTGGTGGAGCTGTTTACAGTTGATTGCAATTGATATGCCCTTGCTATCTTACAGGACTTGATGGGACCTTATACGACTATTTTAAAGGGTATGAAGACCTACAGAACCATAGAGTACGGTTTGTTGGAAGTGCTGAGCAACGAATACAAGAGGACTTCCTGCGAATACTCCGTTATTTCAGGTTTCAACTACCAATGTTCAGCTGGGGATGAAGAAAGTTAAACTTTTTTTTATTTCTTGTGGCACACATTGGCTTCTCTTCATTTTTGTTGCAGGTTTTATGGCAGAGTGGCTTTAAAACCTGATGAGCATGAGCCTGAGACACTGGCTGCTATCAAGGAACACGGCCATGGATTAGCATTTATATCTGGAGAGAGAATTTGGGTGGAGCTCAAAAAAATAGTGGTTGGTAATCATGCTGCTGATCTTCTGGAGTTAATTTATAACATGGAGCTGGCACAATACATAGGTGAGAAAAAATGCAGATATCAGACTAAAAATTCACAAATAAAAGTTGGAAGGTCCACATCATTTGTTTGTGTCAGAGCTGTCATAGAGAATCTAAGGTATTGTTGTAATCACTCAATATCTGAATTTATCTGAAAATGTGTTTCACAAAATGGGAGTAAATTTATTTGCAAAATTGGTATATCTCCAATAACAGTAAAAGTACTTTTTTAGCTCTTTAACGTCACCGGCAACACGATAATTGCCAAAACGGTTGAAGAGTTATTGTTTAAAGAATGTTAACACCGGAGCTACGGCTCTGGTGCTAAAGGGTTAGGGGTAGGGCCCTGCACTTAAAACAAAAAATAAACAGCTGTGAAGCAAATAACAAACAGAGGCAGTCAAAAAGATGTTTTACAAAACCATTTTTTTAAAGGAATGTTTTGGGTTTGGCCAAAAGACAGAATTGTTTCAACAAATCTTTGACTGAGTCAGCACCAAACAAGTTTCCAATCAACCATCACAGTTTCAGTTTCAAAACCTTGATATCTCGCGAAGCGCAGGTCAACGTGGCAATTTGTTCCAGGAAGGCTAGCTTGGGTAACACCAAAGCCAAATCAAGCATGTAAATATCCCCCCAAATTCATTCATTCATTCATTAATTTTCCAAACCGCTTTATCCCTTTCGGGGTCACGGGGTTGCCGGAGCCTATCCCGGCTACTCATGGGCGAAGGCAGGGTACACCCCTGGACTGGTCGCCAGTCTGTCGCAGGGGCCACAATCACACACCCATACACACTCCCACCTAGGGACAATTTAGAGTAACCAATTAACCTATGAAGCATGTTTTTGGATGGTGGGAGGAAGCCGGAGTCCCCGGAGAAAACCCACGCATGCACGGGGAGAACATGCAAACTCCACACAGAAAGGTCCCCTCAAGTTCTCCCAGCCAGGACTTGAACCGGGAACCTTCTTGCTGTGAGGCAAGCGCGCTAACCACTGCACCACCATGCAGCCCTTCCCCCCCACTTTTTTTTTACAAATTGTTCTGTTGTTGTGCATGTAAATGCCGTCAGAAGCAATATATAATTTGTTTATATTTTAATTTATATAAATTTTTTATATGTATTTTGCAAAATATAATAAATATAGAGGTTAAATATATCAAATTAGAAAATATTCTCTTTTTTGGGCGGGGGTGGGGTTTGTTACACAAAAGCTATAAGCGTTATCTAATATAGGGTTGGTAGAGGAGTGCTATAAGACCAGCTGCAGCCGCCTTATTGTTCGCTGTGATAAAGCTTCTAAAAGTAAAGTTGTCTTTTTTTTTTGTCTTCAGGATAAGCTTTTTTTTTACCGTTTGAAAATGATTAAATTGAGAGGTGGGAATTCATGTACAGGAGAAAAGGTAATGTATGTAAATAAATGTTAGGGCTGGGTATCGCTGTAAAACCACTGCTTTATTTGGTTTAAAGTCAATGCCATATAAGTCCATTTCAGACTGCAAATTTAAACTCTAAAACCTTATTTTTTTAAGGATGAAAAGCTTTCACATAACTAAGGATTTAAATGTAGGTGGAACATGCATTAATACAATTACTTTTTTTAAATAAAAAAATAACTGAACACATGGGCTGCACTGTGGCGCAGTGGTTAGCGCTCTTGACTCACAGCAAGAAGGTTCCCGGTTCAAGTCCTGGCTGGGGGACCTTTCAGTGTGGAGTTTGCATGTTCTCCCCGTGCATGTGTGGGTTTTCTCCGGAAACTCCGGCTTCCTCCCATTGTCCAAAAACATGCTTCACAGGTTAATTGGTTACTCTAAATTGTCCCTAGGTGTGGATGTGAGTGTGTATGGGTGTGTGGTTGTGGCCCCTGCGACAGACTGGCGACCAGTCCTGGGGTGTACCCTGCCTTCGCCCATGAGTAGCCGGGTTAGGCTCCGGCAACCCCGTGACCCCAAAGGGAAAAGCGGTTTGGAAAATGAAGGATGAATGAACTGAACATTTGTTCATTTTGTTCCAGAAAAAAAGAGAATTACAATAAAATGGATAAAGTAATGACCAATTTTTCATTTTCTAGGTAAACGTTGATTTGAGTTTTTCGTTTTTTAACCCCACCCTAGAAAATATTTGTTTTTCTTTGTGATATGCCAGGGTTCTGTTCGCGGTCATAAGACACCTGAGATGGATCCCAGAATTTCGAATTCTCTTAAGGTAGTCTTGTGTTTGTTTATTCCTGTCCTTTTCAGGTTTGCCACCAGGTAGAGATGTTGACAGTATGAAAGTAGTCTGGCAGAACTCCAAAAACCTCTCACCTAAACCAATCACCATTTTGGCTGCTCTCCTCCACTGCACAGAGGAAGTGGAAAAGATGGACATCCGGCTGAAAATGTCCAGAGAAGAGAAGAATCTAGCTTTGTTCCTCGTCAAACACAGACGTAACCTCTTTAGGGGTGACAGAGAGCTGGATGGCCTCAGACCTTTCACAGACTTCATTATTGATGTGAGTTTTTGTCTAGATTTTTTATTATATGAACATATGTACCAGACGTGTCACTCCACACAGAACAGTCCTCCCTTTACCATTTACTGCTGATGGAAAGATTCTGGCTTTTGAAGCTCAATTAGGGCTTTTGGAATTGATTTTAGAGTTTGGAGAGAGAAGCACCAATGAATCACACAAAGGGTTAGATTAGAGGTCGGCGACTTAGGGCATGCATGCCACAGTTGGCACACGGAGGGAAAGACATTTGCACGTGTGACAAGTACTTCAGATCAGTCGTCTGTTTGTATTTTTCAGATTTGAAAAGAGTGATAATATCTTCACACAATGATCTTTGTTCCCCAATGCCATCATAAGGAAAGGGTCCATTCACGCAACGCTGTCACTGTCACCCACCCATATAAACACTGCGCCTTTTTTGTTTCACGTAAAGTATGTTATTTTCTGTGCCAGCCTTCATACCGGACGATTTAAACTAATGCGCACCATAGAAGAAAAAACAAACAAACCTAAGTTTGCCATGGTGAAATGAAAACGTAATAATTCTTGTGTTTTAAAACTGTCGCCACTGAGATGACAGGTGTGGCGATTTGAGCGCGTGTTTGTGGATGGAACGTGAGCGTGTGCATGAGTGGGAAGAGCGTGAAGCACACGTTTATGACTGCACAGCTGTTTTCTTTTTTGGTCATGTTTTTGGCGTCGCTGATGTTGATTAAGTTGTGTTATCATATGGGGATCTTTTGTACCAGGACTTGCTGGTTTGGTTGGTGTTCATTGCCGCAGTGTTCGCTCTTGCTGGAGCGGTTGGGGTCCAACATTGCTGCCCTGCAGCGGTGGAGTAGACCCTGTTACTGTCTGGTGTGGGTGGGCTGCTCCTGGTATAAGAGATTCCTGAAATAATGTTTCCTCATAGCAGAATCTTTTTTAGAATTGGCTGATGGTATTGTGCAATCAGCACAAAAACTGATGGAAATTCATGTTGGACACGTAATACGTGCGGCCAACATGCACATTCCTGCACGTATTTTGCGTGTATTCAAGGCTGAATTTTGTTGTTGGCTGCATGTATTTAAATAAAAAAATTAAGTTGAAGTCCCAATAGCTGTCGCGCACCGATGTGTGTTCTCCGCGTTTTATCCATCCCCTGGAGGAGCGGTGAGCTGCAGAAACAGCCGCTCAAGAACCGTTTTGTGGTAGAACTCCAACCGTGACCCATAATTGTAAACTTGAACTCTTGCTCCGGGTTTGTGCGGCCAAGAAAAAGTTCAGCACTGGCCGCACATATTTAGAAAAATACGTGCAAAAAGTCATTTTTTTATAATTAGTAATTTATTCCTGCCTGTGTGTGTGTGTGTGTGTTGGGGGGGGGGGGGGGTCAGGGAGTGAAGGGGTATAGGGAGGGGAGGCGGGGGGAAGGGGGGGTTGGTTTTTCTCTTTTTTGTTGTTTGTTTGTAATTGTATAGCGCTTTGAGCTGCAGCACACAAACAGCACTTTTAATAAATGAAGGTTGATAAGTTCAGTTTGAATAATAACCAAACAAGGTCACATTGTACTCAGACTTTCTGTTCTGCCAAATGTCAATAAGAAATGTGAATAAGTTTTAAAGTTAAAACACAGCTGATCACCACTTCATTTCCTGGGGGTGAAAGAGAAGAATGATGCTGTCAAGTGCAAGCAAACTGACGAAAAAGTAAAAACAATTTAACATCCAATAAAAGCACATCACAGAATTAATTTACATGAAGTTATTCGGGCCCTGTCTCATAATGTCACAAAAGATCAATAAGCCAAAAGCATACACTTTTTTTTAATGGATAGTTGTTCAATAAGCTCTTAGAAATATTGATGGTATTTTATCCTGATACATCCTGTTGCTGTTGGTATGACACACCACAAATGCAGCACTTTTGGTTTGTAAACAAACATAGTTTTCAACTTTGGCCCATTTTCTTTGTACAATATTTTAATTTAAAGCACTTTTTATGAGTTAATGCCAAGATATGCTCAAAAAATCTATTTGACCTGCTGTTTGTGAATTACATCTTTTTCAGATATAGGGGAAATGTGTTTGTATTTCTTTGTATTAAAGTTTGCATCATAGTTAGAGGGGGCTGGATAGCCCAGTGGGCTGGGTGTAGGACCTGGATTCAATTCCCAGGGTGTGTAATGAGCTAAAATCCAGTGAGGGTCCTTAGACGAGATCCTTTGCGCTGCTTCCTATCTGTGCCTTAAATATACAGTGTTGTGTCAAGAAGGGCATCCGGCGTAACTCTCTGCATAACCACTTGTGCAAACCAGTAAAAGCTGATTCTTTGTGGTGATCCTGGGAGGGACAGGCCAAAGGGTGAACGACAACAGAGTTTGCAATACAGCTGGTTGTTAAGGAGAAAATTTCAAATTGGCACAGAATGTCATAAACTTTACTGACTCCTGGGTTAGATATTCTTCAGGGGTGTTTTAAACTAACTCGATGCTATGTGAAGCAAGAACAACTTGGTGTGAAAGTACCTCCTCTTTCTTACATTTAAGACCTGCACTACCTCTTTATAGGTTTTAGAACAGCCCAATAATTGAAAAGACTTTTTTTGTTTTTCCCTTTTACCAGTTCAAGGTTGTAACGTCCATAAGCTAGAAATGGCCCAATAGTTGGCCTAATGCTGAAAAAACAAAAAAGGAAAATTTTCATGAAGCATTCCCCAATCCAGAGGAGTTTTAAAGAACTCGGTAAGAAAATGTTCAGTTTGTTCTAAATTTTTGTGCAAATTGTATTTAATTGTTAAAAAGATCAAATTCTGTTTTTCACTTAAACTCATGGAGGATTTTGTGTCTTGTATATATGACCTCCTAAAGCAGCAAATCCAACAAATGAGCATTTTCAGTTCTTTAGAATCAACCATTTGTTGTGGAACTCAGTTGTGAAATGTGGAACAGTGCATTTGAAGGCTTTTATTTTTGAAAAAAACAATTATCTTTAAGATTTGTTCAATGACTTGTATTTTTTACACTAATGGTTAGTGACTTGAAAACAATGCTGACTGTCATTTGTATTGAGTATTCAGGAAAATCATAGAAAAATATAATTTACATCATAATCTGGCACGTGCTGTAGTGTTATATATTTAATTTTGAATATTTGTGAAATATCCTTAAAACCACTACTTGCCTTATTCATTACTTGTATTTTTTCTGACTTTTTTTAATTTAAAAAAGTGAAAACACCTTACCTTCCTCCAGTCACCCTTTTTTTTATCTCGGAGAATCTGTCAAGGAAATGTTGTGAATGTTTGAGGTGGGGGTTAGAGGGCACCACATGCTTTTCCTGAGTTATCTGATTGGTCAATTTCCTAGCAATTTTAAAAAAGCATTATAAAAAATTAGGATTAGCAAGAAGATGTTAAGAAAAATGTATCAGAGCAAGAATAGTTATTCTGACAAACAGAATGACTGACTGAGAAATTGCTGTGTATTTCTCAATAGAAGTCTATGGGATTTTGGTTTCTAGGAGCCAGTAAGTACTTCCTGTATGGAACGCTGGGGGGGTGACACTCTATCCAGTTCTCTATGTACAGTCAATGATGAAGTCACACTCATGCTGTCCAGTTCTGTGATACAGTCAGTGGTATAAATTCCATTACATGTATACCTAAAGACTGTGACATATCAGAATGAGTTAAAGTGAACAAAAATATTCACACTAAATACATACAGAACATTGCATCCGGAAAGTATTCACAACACCTTACTTCTATAAAGACGATGTTAAAACATATCATGTCCTAATATCATTTTTCTGATTTTTATTTTTAATACGTTTGCAGAAATTTCTAAAGAACTTCTTCAACATTATCATTATGGTTTTTTTTTCAAAGAAGTCTTCATGGAGAAAACTGATTTAATCTACTTTGAAATAAATCTGTGACATCATAAAATGTGTAACAAGCGAGGCGCTGCGAATACTTTCCGAATGCACCGTTTGTCGCTTCATTATGATCACATTTGAACTTTTTTCAGTAAAAGAAGACCAAATCGACAATATTTTGCAGCAGTTTTCTCTTCCTTTTACCTACTTCATTTTCATTTACAGTGAGTGTTGTATTTCTTTGCTGCATTGAATAAAGTTCTCCTATCCCTCATGCATTATCTTCTCAGAGTCGGGACCCAGACTGTCAGAGTAAAGTGTGTGAACTATTAAAGTATCAAGGGGAGGAGAAGCTACTGTCAGAACTGTTCTGCTGGTCCAGTCCTCGTTTTCCCCTCAGCGGTCATGATCTCCGAAAGATTGGTATTACCTCGGGAAAGGAAATCGGTGCAACCTTACAAAAGCTGCGTGACATCTGGAAGAAAAGTCACTACAAGATGGACAAGGATGAACTCCTTTCCCATATCAAACTTTAAGCCGGTTATTCATATGAATCAATTAAAATTGAATTGCTTTTGTGTGGACAGTATGAGTTAATGCTGTGCTTGATTTGATCTGGAAAATCAATGAATTAAATGGATATTTACCAACCAAAAAAAAAAGCTATGAAGTTTTGGCATTTATTACTGTTTTGGTATTTTTGTTTATTTGTAAAATTGAATTTTGTTTTTGTGCTTGATCATCTAACAAGTTTATTTAAAACCATTTACAAAAATTCGGTCAAAATTGGGGAGACAGCAGGCGCTGCAAACAGCTTCTACCTATTTCCACCGGCACACCTGACTATGTCTGATCAAATCTCGTAGGTCTCGACCAAATCAACGAGATTTGAGTCAGGTGTGCCGCCGGAAGTAGGTCTGAGCTGTTTGCAGCGCCAGCCCCTGCTGCAAAATTGTACAGTTTATTAAACTGGGAAAAGTTCCAAATGCTCTACCAAACTGATGAACTATTTTAGAGAACGGCAAATGGAAATAATTTTTTTGTAGAGTAAAAAATGCCATCTTAATGAAAAGTTTTTTTATTTTTTTTTAGTTTGTTTTAAGTCCCACTT
This sequence comes from Adrianichthys oophorus, assembly GCA_036245035.1. Classification (NCBI taxonomy): domain Eukaryota; kingdom Metazoa; phylum Chordata; class Actinopteri; order Beloniformes; family Adrianichthyidae; genus Adrianichthys; species Adrianichthys oophorus. The sequence continues at coordinate 26,254,117 of BSAI01000073.1, read as the reverse complement.
TAACTGTATTGTTCTCTATTGTAAAAGCACTCCCAGTGGTCTTTTTTCATCTATTTCCAGCAAAAGTTCTTACTGTAATCAGCATTTGCGAGAACAGGTGCTGAAGTGAGCTTGATTTTCAAACCCGTTTGTGGGCCGACAACGTTGAGGCCATGGCATGGAGAGAAGCTGCTATCTTGGCATAATTCTTAACAAACCTTGTGTATAAAACTTGCAACAGAATTTCTTTTATCAGCATCCATGACTACACCAGCACCTGAAACCAAGTCGTGTCATGTCAAGATGTGTCGCTTCAGGTTTCAAAAAGGAACACGTGTGTGCTCTAACTGTGGGGCTGCACTGTTTTAGCAACCCTTTCTCACTCCCAAGTAGTCACATTTTGATGCATGATGAAGGACCCCTCCATGTCGCTTCTTTAACTTTTTGAGTGTTTCCAACTCATCGATTTTTGATGCGCTACCTCATCCAATTAACTCAAGGCTCCCCAAGGGCCGTACACCGGTAATGGTCTGGTACCAGACCGCTCCAGTACCCTAACCATAACCCGTTACCCTACCATTTTGCTCCACTAAGGGCATCCAAAGACTACTCGACCCACGGAAAAGGGTTAGGATAATTGACACAAAGTCGAAGCACACCATCCTTCTTGTGGGCTGTGGCGAGAGGAGAAGAGTATCAGCTTCTGCTCTCACTGATGATGGATGCTCTGTTGGAACAACTAAGTAATGTGTGCTTTAACTTTTTCACACTGACTTGGGGGAATTCTTCTGTAAAACTTTTATAGAAGCATTATTTAGGACAGGGATTTCATGCTCTATAAGGTTTGTGAACCCCAAGTCCTTCTCCGATCTTGCAAAAACATCCTTTTTTTTTTTTTAAAGCTGCCTAACTTGTTTAGTCTGTTCTAAAGTAAGTCCCTTGAAGTCAAGATTGTCTACCTTTGATGCCAAAGTCAGCTGTTCAGCCACCACACCCACATGCTCCTTCCTGTACAGTAACCCTTTCCTCTCCTGAATTAACCCATTCAAATGTGATTTCTGTCGTACCCAGTGGCAACACATCCCCTGGCAGACCCCCTTCTTCTGTGCTAAGTGCCTCCACAATGGCAAAAGCATTTGAGGAGATGTGGCTGGATTGTAACGATGCCGGGACAAAACACAAGACACCAGCTCGGCAGTTAAAAGGAACAATGGAGCAAGCACAAGTGCTTGCTGAACCAGCCAGTTGGGACTGGCAAACTCTGAAGGCATGTTGCCGTGCATCAGGGACCGAATGATTGTGTGGTTTGTAACCATCACCTTCACTCTCATAAAAACACTTAATCACATTCATTCCCAAAATGCAAGGAGCATCATGTTTATGTTCAATCAATCTTTATGTATGTAGCACTTTTCATATAAAACAACACAAAGTGCTTTAAATAAAAATAAATGAATAATAATGATACTAAATAAGCAAATAAAAAACACATAATATAAAAATAAACACAAATTAACATAAAGTCCCCTCCCCCAGGTCCGTACACAACCCCCACCCATTTCAAACCTCCCACCCCCTAACTGATGGACATAGGCAATGAGAAACAGGCTGAGCATGACAACGTTTGTTTTTAGAAACGCTGATAGTTGGGACCTCTCTCTCTGTGAATGGCCGCATAGCCAACCAAATGCAGGGACACACTCGGGGCCCCGCCTCACCACTGCTGGGCAGCGATGCAGGTCCCCATCCAGAGCCGCCACGACAGCCGACCCAGAGAGAGAGAACCCAACTGAGGAAGCACCGGAAACAAAATGAAAATAAAATAAAAAGTAAACATGTTGAAAAAAAAAATAAAACATTGCAATGAGGAATTTACAATAAATTAATAATTTATTGTAAATTGATAAAACGTTCTAAAATAGGTAAAAAGAATACAAAGTAGTAATTATATGAAAGCCAGGTTAAAACATTAAAAACGTCTACGCTCTGTGCGGCTCTGAGATGTTGCCTCATAACGGCATTCTCCGGATCTTTGACTACAGGGATTCCTCTGTTTTTTACAGGGACACCAAATGCGTGTACATCTCTTTGAAAATAACCAAAATGAGGTATGTTTAAACCATTTGCTGCAGAGTGAAAGCCATTCACAATGTTTCAAAGAGGGACGGAAGTGTTTTTTTTGAAAAATGACTGTAGTTGTTGACACATTTGAACCAGTGTCCAAAAGACATTTCACCCGTACATCACAATGAAAACATTGACAGTGGGACAAATCCCAATTAAACATTCGATCTCGAGTGCATCAGAATTCTTTGATCCAGAGCCTGTCTTATCCCCACCTGTAGTTGGGTTCCTCACCTAAAGGGCAGAAAGTTTCCCTGCTGCTTGCTAACAATGCCTGAAGATTTTTCAAAGTGGAGGCTAATAACTGGACGCTAACTTCAGCCTAGTACTTTAAAAGTCTGATGGATATATAAAACAAAATGACACAAACGTTTAAAACTGTTATTTTCAAAAAAAAATAAATAAACACAAATCCCCCGTGTCTGTAACTATATTTTGAGAGGATGTGAAAAATTCCTGTCAGTCTTTGCATATTAGCCAGAGCAGTTTGGCACGTCTGTCTCCATAAATCCATATGTTCAGGAAGACTCCTGGTTTTGTCCGTAAACAGCGGCTTTGTTTTTCTCAGAGGTTGAAGGCTCTGCGTCCGTTTTCTTACCGGCTCTTTTCTTCCCCAAAAACATTTCATTTACATTTTTTGTTTGGTTTTTATTTGCTTTTTGCTTTGGGCTACTAGCCTATCTGTCCGAGCGGCCACTTTATGTTATGTGACGCGCCAAGACAGGCAGATGTGGTGACCAGAATCCAATAGTATTCAGTCCTTCAGAACATTTTTTTGTTTGTTCGCAGCCCTGTGCCAAATGGCCCTTGGACCAGTATCAGTCTGTGGCCCGAAGGTGGGGGACCCATAATTTAACGGGAAAAGGCAACACGTCCAAAAACAATGAGTTGGGGAGACCCATAGCATCAATATGTCCCCCCGGAGAGGGTCCCTGACCGTTCATCCATATTTGACGATTTGGGAGTGAAAAAGTGTTGGTTAAAAATACAATTTTCATTGGAGGGGGGGGTCTAATGTTTGGCTGTTCTTTTTACATACATATATATGTACATACATACATGGTGGGTAGCGGTTAGCACTCCTGCCTCACAATCCTGGTTCTGATCCAAACCCCAGCTGGGACCTTTCTGTGTGGACTTTGCTTGGTCTCCCCGTGCATGCGTGGGTCTTCTCCTGGGGGCTCCTTTTTCCTCCCACAGTCCAAAAACATGCTTCATGGGGTAATTGATGTCTCTGAATTGTCCCTGGGTGTGATTAAGGATATGCTAAAAGCCGCCCCATGACCCTGAAAGGGATTCAGTGGGATCAGAAATTTGATAACACATTTAATCACAGGTGTATTTAAAATTAAATAAACTGTTTTGTTTTGTGAGGAGGGTTCTTAAAATGCATAGATAACTGAAGTCACACAATATAAACATTTTATATTTGACCTATTAAACCTCACAGTAGTTGCAGAATATAGGACTGTAACAGAAGTGTTTTCTTGTGTGTCAGGTTAAGACCACTGACAATACAAACTGAAAAGGAAAATACAGTGATGTTGTTTTAGTTCTGACATGTGAGGAGTGCAGGCGTTACAGTCTCAACTTCCTTTCCAACCCTCTCTTTTTATTTACAATTGGATGTTCCCTAATTACAATGAGGCTGTGGCTTCTAAGAGTGGGGGGTGTGCGAGTTCCAGCCTGATCACAAATGACACAAAAGGTCGGATCCTCTTTTCAGTTCAGTTCTGCCTCTAGTGATGATCTCCTGCTCCTCTTGCTGGCACCTGCAAAGCTGTTCTGAACGACCAAGAGTCGACCTTTACAAATGCAGAAGCACACTCAATTCAAACTCCTTCTTTTAGAGAAGCGTTAACTGAAGAACTCTAGTGAAAATGAAGATGTGAAATGTCGACGCCACTGCTCTAAGGGTCATGCAAAGTACAACATCTTTGGATTGTGACTTCTGATTTTGAAGCAGTTTCATATTGCCCCAACATTGACAGCTCGGGACATTCTGTCTCTTTATTTAAGCAGTTTTAATCACTCAAAGCAATAGTAAAAAGTAAAGCATGAGCAAACTGAATGACAATAAAGTTATTTAAATTGTTTCATTTTGCATGGTAAAAGTGAAGAGTTTGAC
>BSAI01000073.1:26207237-26224886 GCA_036245035.1 Adrianichthys oophorus | reverse complement strand
GTTGTTAAAGGGTTAAAGATCTCAGTTGTTAAAGGGTTAAAGATCTCGGTTGTTAAAGGGTTAAAGATCTCAACATTTAGTTTTATTTTATTTATTTACCTTTATTTAAACAGATCAGTCCTATTGAGATTAAAAATCTCTTTTTCAAAGGAGCTCTGTTAAATGAAAGACAAGAGGATCTAGTTTGTTCAAAGCTGTTCTTCCCTTGAGAATTTGTTTATGAGTAAAAAAAAAGTAAAGTAACCAGTAATTAAATACTTTTTCAAATAAGTAATGAGTAAAGTAGTTAAATTACAAGTTTGATTAAGTTATTAAGTAAAGTATTTAATTATTTTTTTTAAAGTAACTTATCCACCACTGCTGAAAAGTAACAGACTTTTCATGTAGTTACAGTATGTGTATATGTTCATTTTTGGTGGGTGTCTTTATGAAAACAAGAAATAAATGAGACGGAGGGGCTGTACCTCCAAGAATGTGGCTGAAATCCAGAGCATCTCTCCTTGCATACGAGGCACAGTGCTACATCTCCATCAGCACCCACTGCTCTTGGCTTTAGAGACATCTGAGAAGAGACATAACAAAAAACAGATGGTGCATTTACTTCTGTTCCTCAAAGTTTTCAAAGCAAATGCTTTGGTGTCTTAAGAAAAGGAGGCTGAATACTTTTGCAAGCCACTGTACCTTATTTCAGTCATGCACTGCCAGAAGTATTGACTTCTTTGTCTTCACACACATGAACACAATAAACCTCTCCTTCACAAGTGTTTGGTATGATGTTCCTACACCACTTTATTTTTGCTGTATACCAGCTTCAGCCTCAGACTGATGTTAGGCAGAAGGTTTGGATTTCATTCTTTGTGCTGAAATCTCAAACGTCTTCTGCCCAGTTGGGATAAGAACTCTGCAGACTAGTCTAGAACCAGAACAAACTGGATAATTTGTGCCCCAACTTTGTGCCCTAATGTACAGCCATGTTTGCACATTGAGGGGCTGTATCCACACTGAGCTGAATTTCATATTTGTCACAATCCAATGAGCTGCTTCGGTTTTTTAAGCATTTGCCGCTTTTGTGCAATCTTTCTATTCTACCTTCGTTTGTAGCACCTAAATCTGTTGATATGGCTTTCTTCATATTCTACTTGAACAACTGCAGAAGAGCTTCATGCTAAGCAAAAAAATTGGTTAACCAGATTACCGTCATTATACAGAAATACCACATCTCATAAACATTTTAAAAAGGTTACTAATACTGTAAATAGTAAACAAAAGAGTGGTTTGTATGTCTGATTGCCTGTGCTGGCTGTGCTGTGTGATCAAGCACAATAACATTCAAATAATTAATTCACTCTAAATATTTTTTTAAAAAAGGAAAAAAATTCCAAAGATTTTATGTTTCTTATTGTTTTGGCTTATACGCCATTCATTTGCAAAGCTGCAAACTCCGTAAAGCAGCACTGAACATTTGACTAGATGAGAAAACAGGCTTTTTTGACTTTCTCAGTGGATGTGGAAGCATTAAATGAGATCACAATCTCAAACTAAACACAAGATGAGCTCATCTGTCCACCCCATGACATCACCATCTCTGCCCCAGAAGGACTGCTGGCCCTTCTCTAAACTGGTTACTCTGTTGTGATTATGTGTGTTCTTCTAAGTGTGGAATCATTTTTGTGAGTTTTTAAAGCCTATAAACCTGCACTAATATGTTTGTCTTCTTTCACACAGGTTTCAATTCTATCTTTGATTTTTGCTGAACTGGTTCTTGTTGAAAATGTCATAAAGTGTAAGCCTCTAGAAACTGGAGTGGTGAAGGGTTATGTATCCCTCCACCGCCAGGAAGATCCACATTGCGCACATTGTGCCTCGTGGGTGCGCTCTGAAACACAGGAGTTTACATTTAAATGTAAGTGAGGACTTTCTGTTTGAGCATGACTGCCATCGGGTCGCGGAAGAAATAATACATTATTTTGTTTTGAATCCCAAAAATCTTTCATTTTGAAAAGTAACCGTTTTCTCTCAGCTACACCTTAAATCACTTGAGTTATAAAGTTTGTTCAGGGGAGCAAAAGGTCTACGTCTGAATGATCTTTTATTGAGAAAAATCTTTTGGTTTTGAAAATTGACCAGATTCTCAGGATTACATCTCAGTCACTTGAGCGCTAAATACAGTCCGGGGACGTGCAACACAAGAACAGTTGTATGTGGAACCTTTCTTTGTAAATGGGATCAGTGCAGAAACAGACAGAAGAACAGGATACAACTTCAAGACAAAAAAATAAAAAAAGCTTTAGGCTACCAGGAGTCCTGATTCAAATATGGACAGGTGATTCCCACACAGCGTTCCTGTTTGGTTAGAGATGTGACTTTCACAAATGAATACATTCACATAAAAGCTCAAACAAGCTCATCCATTCAGATGCACATGTCATGTAAGTTGTGAACACCCAACTCATGCAAGTACCCCCATGAAAACAAAAGAGGAGCAGTGCTTGTAGCGAGCAGGGCGGTGGGGTCAGTGCTGCGTAAATCAGTAATCTGATTTGTTTCTTATTGAGTATCAATAATGGATTTGTTGGTTACATTGTGTTGCTGTATTTACGTTTTTTAATGTGATGATCTTATAATAGTAAAATAAACTGGTTTTTAACCACTCCTGACACCACACTAACTTCATGATGTTTAGGTTTTTGTTTGTGTGTTTATGTTTTTTATCAATCCTCCAAAATGTCTGATGACTGAGTGAAATGATGATCAAATCTGTTGTCAGAACTGTTTATTATTAAGTTTAAAGCTCATGTTCTTGTTCAAGTAAACTGTTTCTTTGTCACTGCCTCCTTCTTTTTCTCTTCTCCCTGTAACCTCACTCTTCCTCTTGGGTTCCTCTCATTCACACATGAACTCCATCTTGCTGCAGTTAACCTTCATTCCTCTCCTTTCCAGGACAAACCTCCACCTCTCTAGCTTCTCCTCCACCTGTTCTCTGCTCTCACTACAAATCACACTATCGTCTGCAAACACCATAGTCCATGGTGATTCCTGTCAGTCACAGTAGTCAAACATTTTGTGTAAGTCTTCACAAAGTTTCACACAGTTAATTTTTCTTTCCATTCATCTGTTCAGATCTCCTCTAAAGCAGTCATGTTTCTGGGGCTGTGGCTGGACAACACAGACTTGCAACTTCCACTGAAGATTTTCTATGGGGTTGAAATCTAGAGAATGACCAGGGCACTCAAAAATCTTGAAATGCTTTGTTAAAGTCACCACCTTGACAATTTGTACCAAGCTGCCTGCAGCTGTAGGTTGCAGACATGCCCTAGTAAACGGTAGCAGTCCAGTGTGAACACCATATGCAAATATGCTTTATTCTTAAATGCCTATCACATGCCTGGTGTGAATTAGCATTTTGCAGTGGTTGCTGAGTCAGAAAGCAAAACTTAATTTACCAGCTGATTTTTGTTCCAGAATGAGGTCCTGAACTGAGCTTCCACCGTAGGGTGGCTGGGCGTTCCCTGCTACATTTACACCATATATATCCTAATTGAAGTCTAAATTGTCAGCTCACGGCTGCAGCCACATTGGCTGGGGTTAACTCCGCCAAACTCGAATGTTTCATGTATGGAAAAAAGAGGTGGGACCAAAGTGAGTCATTTTTGCCCTTTGTTTTTGTCCACGCACGAGACTCATGCCGGTCTACGGTTCCTCCATGCTAACGCGGCTAATGGCTTTAGCTAAAGTCTCCAGCTCAGCAACACAGTGGTGGGTTAATATTTACATCATGAATTGTTATTGGTAAGTACTTGGTGTTTTACACATAATATGTAAAGCTTTTAAAGTACAGCGGTGCAAGTAACTTTTAGACAAAAATAAAAGCCTATTTACCCGTGTTACATGTTTAGGATGAACTTTCAACTCATAACAAGTTCCAATAAGCCTTGTTTCCACTGAGTGGTATGTTCTAATGTTCTGTCTATCTTAATGTAGCCTTTATGTACACATTTTTAAAACAATACATCATATGAGTCTTGAGCATTAGCAAAATGAAATATTTTCCGATGTGTAATTTTAACACATCTTTGCAAAAACAGCACATGTACAAATATTAATTGAGTAAAATCTATATTTATTTTCCTTACAATTACAGTTTGTCTGTCGGGTTTCAGAAAAGGCAGCTCAGCAAAATCATCACAGCCACTGGGGTTTGGCAGGGAACCACATCTCCTGGTTCGGCTGGGCAGACGGCGGTGGAGTGACTTTTATTTTGAAGCCCAATTGTTTAGATTGTTTAGACAGGATTGTCATAGATGATGCGTTGTAACCATTACATTATTTACTAAAAGCTTTTTCCTTCTTTTAAATTTTGAACTTTGACTCGTCATGATTAACATCCAAGATGGCAGCAAGTTCTCTTGTGTCCTGTGTCTGTTTGTCTTTTTCTGAGTATTACTAAATTTAAAAGCTGTTTTAAAGGATTTGAAAGCAAAACTTTTATGTTAAAATAACAACATTAGTGAATTTATTAATTATTTTTGACCCAGTTTGTGGATTCTGGATGTTTTTTTCTGGAACTTGCTGACTGCATCCTCCTGAAACTAACCAGGCCAAGCCTAGGCCCTAAACTTGTTAAACCCTCCTGGGCCACCCGGGTATCGACCAGGAGCTAACTTCTCTTATCCTGAGCCAGCTGCATCTTCCTGGAGCAATCCAGATCTGGGCCGGACACATCTGCTGGAGTCAACCAGCTTAAATTGAGTTCTTAGGAGCTGCCTTCAGCCTAAGGCTGCTACATCCCCCTGGAGTTTCTCAGGCCTGAGCCTGCTCCACCTTCTTGAAGCCATTCAGACCTAAGCCTACTACGTCCTCCAGGATTTGGCTGTCCAGCTCCTGCTGTATTAACCTTTACTGCTTATTTATCCTAACTGTGAGATACAGTGGAAAATGACCTTTCTTTATGCTGCTGTATGTCTGTTTGCATGTTGCTACTTGGGAATAACAATTAGTTACAGGATTCATCATGCAGACATTTCTGACGTTCATTTTAATGTGGAAGGAACTTTTTACAAAGGAACCTCTGCTTTGACCTATGAAAACTCAGAGCAACCACCAATTCAAATGGACCAGGTCTTTTACTTGCTGTCAACTCTACTTGGAGGCCTAAACAATCTACAAAGTGTCTTTGCTTTGAATGCACTTCTCTGTGGTTCTCGCAAAAGAGGTCTTCACGTGGCTTCAACATATCAGCATAGTAATTCCAAATCAGGTGTGAAACAGAGATTGTTAATTATATTACTTCTGCTTTTATCCAGAATTGTAGAACCAAATCCTGGCCCTCCCTTTGATTTCATATCACTGTCTGGTATTAATATATTCACCTCAATGTAAGCAGTTTATTCCCAGAGATAGATATGGTCAGAATCTGGGTTAAATCTACAAGTGCAGATCATTTCTGAAACTTGCCAAACAAAAACTACACTTAATGAAGATATTAATATACACGGGTGCTGAAAAAGGTGGAGGTGTAGCTATTGATGTCAAATGTAATGCCTCCCTTATTTTGTCTCAGTCAATCAGCAGATACTTAGAATTATTGGCTGTGCAAGTAGAAACAGGACCATCTTGTTCGATCACTGTTGTTGGGTTTTTTAGACCTCCGTCTGCTTCAAAAGAAACCCTACCCTCATTACAACTTCTGCTGACCACATGAAACTGTACTGAACTACTTTTAGCTGGGGATTTGAACTGGGACTGGTTAACTCATGAATTTAAATCTTTTAGTAAATCTGTTAATCTTACCCAAATGGTGAATTCACCCATCAGGCCAAATCTCAAAAATAAAAAAAAAAAGTCTCCTGTCATTGATCTGAGTTTAACAAATGTCCTTCATAAGTGTTCTTCGCTGCATGTTCTCTGTAATGACATTAGTGATTTCTGTGCTGTTGCTGTGTGTAGAAAAACAAAAATCCCCAAATTTAAACCACAAATAGTTTACATAAGAAATGTAAACATTTTAATTAGCAAGCTTTTCATCTTGATTTGTCACAAGTTAAGTGGGAAAACATAGGCCCACTACCAGATATAAAACTTGCATGGACATTCTTTCCAAATTATAAATAAGCATCCTCCATTCAGGAAATGCAGGATAAACAGCAAAGAAAATCCATGGTTCTCATCTCATCAGGCAGACATGATACATGAACGGAATAGAGCGGGACAAAGCAAGAAAAACAGATTTTGTTGCACAGCCACTTTCAATTGTTTTTAATCTTTCTATCCAAACAAAAGACCCATTGGCATCCCATCCGCTTGGAAATCAGCATTTTTGTTTCCTTTATTAAAGGGAGGCGATCCTACGGTCTTGACATATTGCAGACCAATATCAAATCTCTGTGTTTTAGCTAAAATACTAGAATCTCTTGTGAGTGACCAGTTAAAAACGTCTCTGCATGACAACAATGTTCTCTCCGAGTTTCAATCTGGTTTCAGAAAAAAACAGAGTACTGTTACCGCTACCATGAAGATGATAAATGTTGTTATTGTGGCACCTGATAAAAAACAGTACCGTGCTTCACTTTTTATTGACCTGTCTAAAGCTTTTGGCATTGTTAACCATACCACCTTCATAGACAGATTACTCAGCATTGGTTTCTCAGAACATGCAGCTGCATGGTTCTCCAGCTACCTACACAACACAACTCAGTGTATTAAACAAGAGGATCTTTGTTCAGTTAGTCACAATTAAAAAGGGAGTGCCACAGGGCTCTGATTTAGGACCCCTCTTATTTATTCTCTATATCAATGTTGTTAGATCATCCAGTCTCAGGAGCCAACTTGCACTTTTATGCTGATGATACAGTTATTATTGTTGTGGATCAACTCTTTTAAGTCATAGAAACCCTGCAGAAAGCTTTTGTTGCTGTCCAAAACTCCCTTCAAATGAATGCTGTTTTCCAATTAAAAAGTCCCAGATAAATCTTTCTGTAGTCACCACTCTTAAAGTCATCAAAGTGGTGCAGGAGTACAAATACTGTATCTCTGTGTTTTAATTGACAACTCGCTCACTTTTAAACCTTTAATGGTAAATCTTTTAAAGAAGCTAAACCTTAGGTTGGGTTTCTATTATCGTAATAGGTTGCGTTTTTCTTTTAAAGCAAAAAAATATCTTGTGAATGCAAATTTTTTATCTGTGTTGGATTACGGTGATCTTTTTGATATGAATGCATCAGTCTCATGCCTTCAAATGTTGGACAGAGTTTATCACTCCTCCCTACGGTTCATAACCAACTGCAGAGCAATGACACATCACTGTGAACTGTGGGAAAAAAGTGGGATGGCCTTCTCTCTCCATCAGGAGCCAGTACCAATGCTATATTTGCATTTACAAATCTTTTGCTGGTTTACGGCCTCCCTACATTTGCAAATTACTTAAACAGAGAAGCTTTCCTTCCCACTCCCTACGATCAAATGAACAGCTGTTCCATTTGCTTGCAAAGAAATTGAGAAGAAAGCTTTTGTTCATGCAGCTCCCTCGGCATGAAACATTTCACAAAAAGGTTGGAGACTAATTGAACTGCCATCATTACAGGTCTTCAAGGCCAAGCTCAAAGAAAAGCAGAACTCCACAAAATGCTGTCATTGTTTCTCTTAATCATCATTTTATTATTATAATCCCGTACATTTTTATGACTGTGTATTTCAGGTATTCATGTATTGCTTAAATGTATCAGTGCTTTAAATGTTTTATTGTCTCGATGTTTTAATGTATTATTAACCAACTGTGGCTGTCTCTTGGGCAGAACTTCCTTGCAAAAGAGGTTTAAAATTGCAATGAGATTATCCTGGTTAAATAAATGTCAATAATGATAATAATAATAATGAATAAAAAAATGAAAAAAATCTGTTTCAAAAATAAATCCATATTGTACAGATCTAACTTGGACCCATGTTTCCTTTTGTTTTACTGCATATTAAAACATGAATGTGAATAAACAGAAGAGACCGGTCACTCAGATATGTTAAATTTTCTTTTTTATTCAGTCAGACTTCAGCAGGAGTCATCTACAAATTTCACATTTAAACATTTTTCTGCTTTTTCTGCTTGGGAGGTCAGTTTCTGGACATACTCTCTGCAAGAGTGTTCTATCCTCCTTTAGGGGTAGTGCAGAAACAAGATCCATTGGGAGACGCTGTTGGCGACCAAGCATGAGTTCATATGGTGAAAATCCAGTTGTATCATTTTTTTGTACAGTTGTGAGCGTGGATGAGGGGGTTTGATGTGGTCTTTCCAATGTCGCTTTTCCTGCTCTGAGCGTAGCCAGCATGTCCAACAGAGTACGGTTGAACCTTTCCACAGGGCTGCCTCTCAGGTGGTAGGGTGTTGTTCTGAGTTTTTGAATCCCAGCGGGGTTACAGATTTCAAGTGTTGTTTTTAGACTCAAAGTCAGAGCCTTGTTCACTGTGCAGTTTTGAGGGAATCCCGAAGAAGTTGTTCCATGAATTCTTTGCAACAGTGTGGGCCTTATGGTTTGGTGTTGGTACAGCCACTGCATTTGTGGTGAAGTGATCTTTTATAACAACTATGTCCTTTGTCCAGTTCTACAGACAAGGAGTCCATACAAAAGAGTTCCAAGCCATGTGTTGTCTTGATGTTGAGCAACGGTGCAGCATGTTCTGGGAGAGATTTGCATTTGAAGCATCACTCACAGGCTTTTACCTTGTTGATGATGTCAGCAGTCATCCGGGGCCAGTAGAATCAGGACCGGATTAGGTCTAAGGGCTTCTCAACTCCCAAACGGCCCATTTGATTGTGTCGGCGATGCATGACCACAGCTCTGTATTCTTCTGGCAGCACCAGCTGGTAGAGGGTGTCTTTTCCATCCTGCCTTCGCTTCACCAGAAGGATGTGTGGAGCTCTGTTTTTTTTTTTACTTCTCTTGCCAAAGTACTTAACTTCAGCATAGAAGAACACACATTTTCCAAGGAGAGTTTGAGACCAAACTCCTTCAATATATTCAACACTCTCATGAGTGTAACCAAAGAAGTGTCTTTAGGTTGTTTATTTTTTTCAAATGCTATGATGAACTGATAAAAGACGAACTGAACAACAAGACTTTACCAAGACATCTGTGTCATTTTTGGTTAGATCAAGTCATGTAAAGTGATAACAGGTCAAGTGTACACGAAAATAGATTGACTTGTTTTTAATCTTTGACTTCAAATATTTTTTTAAAAAACGACATGAATTCATGTTTTTGTTGTGTTTTACCTTCATTCTCACATATCTCACAGCATCACAACTGTTTTGGGCTTTTCATGTTACAGTGAAACTGATTTCAAATGAAGATTTTCCCCAAGACCTCTGCAGAGTAAAAAATAGTCTGTTTCTGAAGAAAATCTACGGCAGCTCTATATTTAGAAATCAGATAAGTTAGACATGTTGAGGATGGCTCTGACTCACATGAACAATAGCCAAGTCATTTGAAAAATGTTGGCTATGTGGAGAGCACAGCAGAAGGCAAACAGAAAGCAGAGAGGAGGTTGAGGTGAGTGCACAGACTGCTGGTCTGGTTGACAGTGGAAGTTCATCATATCAAATTATGGTCAAAAAGGAATCTGGGATATTACGTTTTCTAAAAAACTGTGTCCTGTTGAATTTGGTGCATTCGTTTCATTTGACTCAAGCAGCTGTTGCACAGCTCTTGGAAGATGTTTCAGAGGTTTCCTGAAGTCAGATCAATTGCCTTGCTTAAGCTCAGCTTTCTTATTTTTCAAAAACAACATGAGCCTTATTTTCAAACTAATAACACAAAAATCTGTTAGCGTCAAACAATGTTCATACTGTTGCAATGTTTCTGTGCTGTTGTATAATATCTTGAAGTGAAATATGAAATCTTTTAGATTCTTCTGAAACACCACTGTCAGATGTTAGTGAAAAAGGAATCCATGTGATGCTTATGATCTTATCAGAGAAAACCAGTTGAAAATGCTAAGGGTCATTTTTTTACCTGAACCCTGATTCATCAGCAGGAAATGAATGAACCAAGGACTAGAATGATGACTTTACTGATGTAGAGTCTCTAATGTCATTGCTTGTTTGGTTCCACAAAAACTTTCCAGTCCTGACAACCTGCATAAATGAGAAGTTATATTCATCCTGGTGATGATGCTTTTTCCGGCTCAGGGGTGTACTGTAAATACCAGAAGCAAAACCCCAACAGGTGGGACTGATCCATCGAGCTTCCAGCCTCGGACTGCTGTGACCTCTGGATCCACCAGCAGTTAAAGTATAGGAGGAATGGCTGCAAAACAAAGTGCTATTTTGTGCTGTAGAAAAATTGTGAAAAACATCTGAATGGGGGCTTTTTTATTTGTGCAAACACAGGTCTGAATCCTGCAGACATAGCCTTATATATCTTATACATAGGATTGATGTCTAATCCTCTTATTGACCTGGAACCAACTCTCTGAGCTAAATGACACGAGAAAATCTGTCAAAAATGTTTTAGTTTGACTTTGTTAAACTATTAAGCTGCAGTGCTTGATAGATTGTTGGAGCATTATGGGTACGTTAGTCAGGAGGCTGGTGGAATGTTTAGAAAAAGTGAGGGTATAGTTTTGAATTTAATGTTACAACTAAACAACGTTGAGAGTTATCGTGACTAAAGACGTATCTTTCATGTTGCTCTCTCTGCAAAGGCTTGTAATTGCAGATAAAATAGACATACATTAAAAAAAACACAGTTCACAAGAAAAACTTTCCATCAACTCTACCCAGAATCCCAAATTCAGCGTAGTGTAATTATACAGCATGACATATGACTGTTTTGTTTTTGCTTAATGTGCCCTGGTTGGCCTATGGTCCCAAAACTAAGTGAAAACAGAAGCTTTGTTTTGTGAACATAATCCATCCCTGACATAATCTGTCAGTATAAAATGAGTGAAAATGTCTCAGTGTCTGAAAAAGTTGAAAATAAACTGACTTTTCCAAAGCGCTGGCTCTGTTTGTTCATGAACTCCTGATGAAAGATGCTGGACTCAAAGTTCATTGGTTGAATTGAAAGCATTCTTCATATGATGATGACATTAAAAGCTGAATAAATGATCGGCCCCTGCTGAAAACGTAACACCTCACGTGATAATGTGAGACATTATATTTTAGCATCTAATTTCCCAGAGATTACTTTTGATCCTGCAACAAAGACAAAGGACATTGTAAACGTCACGTACCACAAATCAGATCAAATTCTCCAACGTTCCTGGATTCCAGTAGGTTTCGACCCCTGGTCATTTTAAACCAGCCGTTCACTGAGGAAGATCCCAAAACTCATTGAAGTCCCACTCCAATCATTTGATCTATGTTAAAAGTGTTCCCAGTGGTCTTTTATTTTTAAAAACTGTGTGGTTTTCTAGGACATAGTTTCTGCAGAGCAGCAAGAGTACATTAGAGATTCACCTCTGAGTTGTGGGCGGGACCATTCGCACAAAGTTCTCTCTTTCCCTCCTGAGTGCTGAGAGCTCTCTGTTTACACATTCTTCCCCTAGCTCACAGCCCTTCACAACCCCAAACTACCATACGCGGAGCAACAAAAACAGCAAGCTATATCAGAGCTATCCAGCCGTACAATTCTGATCCAGATTCCAGCTCAGACGAGGAAAACACAGATATTTATGGATCTATTTGTCTGCAAGTGGATGCAGCAGAATGGGGCGGAGCAGGGAGCACGTGGCCCGCCCAGCGTAATTTCTACGTCATCTTTTTCAATCTTTTTCATCTTTTGAATAAAGAAATACTCAGAGATGCAGTTTTAAGATTAACTTTTTTAGACATGCCCTCTATCATAAGAAAAAATGCAACAAGAACACTTTAAAAACACAATTTTCATCGGAGTGGGTCTTTCAACAGCTTCTCACTGGTTTATGTCTGAATTTGTGACATCGAAATATCCATTTTGTTCATTTGGAAGCTTTCATATATTTGACAGACTTGTAAAAATGGCACCTCCAAAAAGTTTAACAACTCCCATTGATGCTTTTATGAACATATTTTCACTGTTCCACTTTTGTCTTGATGTCAAACAAAACACATGAAAACTAGTTACAAACAGCATGTTGACAGCTTTTAAATAACATGAGGGTTGCCCAGATGTCACAAGGTAAAAATGTGGAACTTTCAAGTGACTTGTTGCTTCTTTTCTTTCAGTAAAAAAACAAAGCATGGTATTATTTAGTCAGAAAAGTCTTTTTTAGTGCTCATTACAGTTCCTCTGGACCTTCACCTAAAAGCAACGTGAACCCCTGTTCCAGAAGTGAGGAAGAGCCTGAGCAGCACACGGCGAGATATTTTACCTTGTCCATAGCTGTGTCCACGTCTAGGCTGTCCAGCATGAGTCCTCTCCTGGGCTTCCTCTGCCACTGCTGTGTCAGAACAATGAGCCTTTAAACTGCTGTGCAGTCAACCACACTTCCTCTGTCCCGCCCTCAGCCGCTCAGGCTCCTGCACAGCTTTACTAACTACAGCGGCTCAAGTCCAATCAGTTGCTCCTGCACTTTAAAAAAAACTTTACCTTAAAAAAATCCTTCTCATCAAACAAGTTTCTCTGTTCTTTTCAGCTTTTCTAAACTCGTCTGTTGTGAACCTCTCCACCACGCTGAAGTTTGAACTCCCTTTCCCTTCTGTTTTCCGCCCTCTGCATAATAAGCTCAGCTGGGTTTTGTTTCAGCACGCCCTCAAGGAGATCTGTTTCCCAACACTCTGTGCCTAACAGTTCCACCATGTTCTGTTAACACTGAAGGTAAGTGTGTCTGGCAGAATGAGGAAACATCTGGTCAGTGTGTGTCGGCATGAAGGCCTCAAAAACATCCTCAGAGCAGTGAACTCTGACCGGACGGATGTGTTTTCAACACACTCGAAACTCCACAGGATTTACTGCTCAGACTTTTCAGCCAACCAAAGCCAGGCTGAACTCCCTTTTAACAACAGGAGAAATCTAGAATTCTCACTGCTACAACTTGCTCACAAGCTCACCAAACCTCACTTTTCTATTCCCAGCCCAATGACATTGATGGTGTCAGCCTGTGGTTGTTTCCTTCTTCTTCCTAAGGTTCCCTTGACATAAGCAAAGCCCTATGGACCTGTTCATGGTTCACAGGACTCGAGTCAATGGGCGGAGAATATCAAAAACCATCAAACCATCAGGTGGTTTGTTGTGCTCTGGGAAGTAAACCAAAGACTGATGCGCACCAACCTGCCCTGACCAAGGTGGATCATTACCATAGTAACAATGCCTCCACATTCCCACTGCCACAGTCTGGTGGAACCAACAAACCCCGGTGCTATTTCAATGGCCCAACTCATGGAAACACACACAAACATACAAATAAACACACACACATTTAAAAACACAATCGCAGAGACATACGTTAATACAAATTCATGCACAAATGACACTGGCAACCACAAAAGCAGACTAATGCACATTTGTAAAAAGATTAACAGACATGTTTGCAAATGTGATTAGAATTGCATTTTGTCCCACATGCTGCTGTATAACCAATCATAGAGCCGGTTTACATCCCAGTATTGGTTTTCTTCTTCCCTCTGCTTTAACACTGAAAATGTCGCCAGCAACACCTCAATAACACGCTCTTTAACATATCATAACTCTTTGACTGTTCACAGGATCAAAGTCAATCAGCTGATTCTGTATGTGCCCTAGAAACTTGGAAACTGGTCTCCAAGTGGATTGAAGACTGTTTATCGCCGGGGCCTTTCCATGGAGTTTCAGAAATTGCTTGTCGTGATGAAAGTTTGGACCTGGATCAATTGATAGCCTTGACCATCCAGTTGGACAATCTCTACAGGGTTAGGAAAACCAGAGTCACTGGTCCTGGGCCAGTAAGTGAAAATTTACTTACCTTTGAAATTCCAGTCTTAGTAGCGATCAAGGACAGGGTCATTAAGGCCAAAGCCACGATAAAATTCAGCTGCTAATTTCATTGACCTGGCTTTTGCCTGCACTAACCTAATTCCTCTACTTCCCTGCGAGTCGCAGGTGGCAGCTTCCGCCGTAGATGGTTGTCCCCTGGGGTCCGGTCGCATCAAGATCACTCCTGATCTTAAACTCAGCATCCAGTCTGTCCACCAGAAGACTATCTGTCTCTTTGTCATTGTGATGGCTGCAGACGCTGCCACCCCATCGGGGCAGTAACCAGCACCATACACTCACCTGACATTATGCACACACCTTTTAGTTGTTTACATCATTTCTTTATAAGCACAAGACACGTTTGTTTGGTTTAAAATGGCATTTATTCACACATATTTTAAGCTTCATTTCAATTTACTTTCATTAATTTAATGTTGTGTTGTTTTTGAGTTACCGGTGCTGGGAGGGACCACTGTGGCTGCTGCTGCTGGAGCCATCAAGTCATGCCTGAGGCAAGGAAACATGCCAGTCAGCAGAGGCCTTATATGCAGCAGGCTGCTAATTGGACTGAACCATTGGCTGGAGGAGGATACATTTTTTTTGTGTTGAATATTGATTTAGTTTCAATTCTGTTTGATCATTAGTTGCTTTATTTTTCTTGGTTAATTTACCATAGGATGGACACGTTCATTTGTGTTTTCCATATTTTTGTAGTTTGTCTTAGTCCTTTTTCAGTTTCCCTTGTGTGTCTAGTTGGTTTTATCAGCCAATATGTACATTCCCTTGTGTTTGCAATCAGGAGGTCAGTCAGTTTATGTCTGTCTATCTATTCATTTGTCCTCCTAGTTAAAGCTTCAGTTATTTTTGTTACTTTGACCTCTTTTAAGAGCCAATTTTTGTTCATTTGAATCTCTTTTCAAAATAAATATCAATATTTTTTTATATTGGTTCTTACTGTCCTTGCCTTTTACTGCTTGGTCCACCACCGTCATAGACTCCCTGTAAAGTGACATAATTTTGGGTCTTCCATGGCTTGAGAGACAAGACCCCATGATCGTTTGGTCAACAAAAGAACTCGCCTTTGAGTCCACCGCCTTTATCCGATGGTGTCACCAGAGCTCCACTCATCGGGACAACCACGCTGGTGCTCTTCGATGCAGCCAAATAGCCGCAACTAATGTCACCATGTGCAAGCCGGCCTCCTCAGAGGACCTCCTGCCTCCTCAGTACTGGGACCTGCGCGAGGCTTTTAATAAACAACACGCTACGCGACTTCCTCCTCATATGTCCTATGACTTTGTCATTGACTTGCTGCCTGGTGCTGTTCCTGCTAGGGGAAGGGTGTTTTCCCTATCGCAACCCGAGACCGAAGCTATGCAAGTTTACATTCAGGAAGAACTTCAGAAGGGCTTCATTGACCTTCCACATCCCCTGCTTTGGCAGGGTTCTTCTTCGTAAAGAAGAAAGATGGAGGACTACGTCTGTCGACTTCCGTGCACTCAATGAGATTACGAACAAGTACCGCTATCCCCTCCCATTGGTTCCATCTGCCCTAGAACAGCTTAGACAGGCTCGCTACTTCACCAAATTGGATCTATGCAGCGCCTACAACTACATATGCATACGTGAACGTGATGAGTGGAAAACGGTGTTCTCAACCACTACTGGACATTATGAATATCTGGTGATCCCGTTTGGTGCAATGCGAAATGTGCCTTCTGTCATTCAGGTGTTTGTCAACTACGTCTTTTGTGACATGCTACACAAACTCGTGATAGTCTACATAGATGACATTCTGGTTTACTCCAAGTCCTTTGATGAACATGCCTCTCACGTCCAGCAAGTCCTCCAACACCTGATTGACTGTTGCCTGTATGCCAAACGAGAGAAATGCGAGTTCCACAAGACATCCATCTCCTTCCTGGGTTATGTCGTTAGTGCCCAGGGGGTGGCCATTGATCAGATGTGGTGCTGCAGTGGCCCCAACCCACTACGGTGAAGGAACTACAGCGGTTCCTTGTTTAGTATCTTCAGATTTATTTTTCTGACTTTTTTAAATGTCTTAAATGAATTTCAAACAAAAACAAGAAAACTACAGTAATTTGTCAAAAGATATCAAAACGATTGTTATTTTAAATCATATCTTGCCTTGCCGTTCCCTGACTTTTTTTGCTATTCATTTGTACATTCTGTCACGTTTGTTGTTTTGTGCTCATTGCTAATGTTTACTCACTCTAACTTGGTTTGTAAATGAATAAAGTTTTTTTTTAAGTGACAGCGACAACAGCAGGTCGTCTGTTCATTAGGCGTCTATCAAACCCCCCCCAAAAAAAATAAATAACCGGCAGCTTGAAGCTGCGAGGTATGCTTGTTTTGTTCCACACTGGACCGCACCCAGACGGGCGGTCACAGCACGGACACAAAGTTTATGAGAGTCCTGTTCTGCAACGAATCCACCCAGAGGATCAAACCCCGCCCCCGATCAAATTATCCACCAATAAGAAGCTGTCGTTTGGAAAGACTCAAGCTTTTTCGCGGGCTTCGGGTATCACGTGTTCCCTTTGGCGCGAAAAGTGACTCCTGTCGTGTTGCAGAGCAGCGGCAGCGGCAGCAGCAGCAGCAGCAGCAGCAGCATCATGGCGGTGAGTCTTAACTCGTTAAATGACTACAGCTTTAAGTTTCGGGTTTCTCTAAGTCTCTAAAGAGAATCCACTGAAACGGACGAACATGTAAACGTTCTGCTTTGGGTTTGAAACGTTCTTGAGTTGCCGGGACCACGATGGCGGACGCGTCCCGAGTCTTTGTTCTCGTTTTGCTTGTTTGGTGAAAGGATTATGGAGAGACGTAGACTCATTGAATTTGTATGTGCGTAATTCTGGATTTGTAATTCATACAACACGTTTTGTGCGTTAACTGTGTTTGATTGTCACGCACACTTGAATATAAAAAGCTTTCAAATACAATGTACTCGCGCACAATTTGGTGTGATGGCTCCTACGCATACAAATCTTGAAGTAAACGCAGCATTTGCCGGAAACACACTGACAAAACCGCATGCACGCGCACAGATCCGAATGGGGGGGGTCTCGCCCTCATCACGGAAAACTTGGATGAGGAAGCAGGACCGCCATGAGCTGCATGGCCAGATCCCCGATCATCTGTGGTCCATTGCAACCCTAACATACCATTTAGATTGATTTACAGTGAGTTTAGTTTACCAAAGCCTAAAACAACCAAGTTCCATCACAGCAGACAAACGTGTGATGCAGTAAAACTGATCAATCATTACAGTCCAATGTGAAGAAAACACTTTGAATTTACAAAGTCATGAATGTTCTAATAATGTTCTTTTGGAATATTCTGATGTGGAATGAACTTTATCAAACTCAAATGGGACTGGGTTTGACATCCATTCTTGTTTGCTTGTTTATACTCGTGCTTAATATTCTAAAGTTCTTCTGTTACAGAGACTCATCAAGTCTTTTTGTCCTCAGGATTCCTCTGAATCGTTTCATGGAGCCACCAGCCCCAACCCAGGTCCCAGGAGAGGAGACCCAACATCCAGCCCGGGGCGAGACCTGCCCCCTTTTGAGGACGAGTCTGAGGGGCTGCTGGGGGACACGCCCTTGCCAGGAGAGGATGAGGATGAAGGGGAGGAGCTAATAGGTGATGGGATGGAGAGGTGAGAGTCCAGACCGACCCCCCCCCCCCCCCCCCCCCCCCCCCCCCC